>JAUZSX010289645.1:0-14356 GCA_034780655.1 Idiosepius hallami
GAGGAGTCTGGTTAATATTAGAAAAAAAAAAGAAAACCTACACCATCAAATGCACACACATACACGGAGGCACACACACACACACATACACACACATATATATATATATATATATATATATATATATGTATATGTATGTATGTATGTATTTATATTTAACTTGGAAAATCAAATGTATAAAAATAGACGTAAATGCAAGTAAAATCGGAGAGACAGCTTTTTTTGTTTTGTTATGCTTTTCAAAATATCCATCTGTCTTTCTGTTAATATGTATATGTTTGTTTCGTTTTTAACGACGTATCAATCTTTTTTGGTCATTTTTATACCGATAACGATTAGTTTTTGATGAACGTTTTTTTGTCCATTCCTCATTTTTTTTATGATACCATATGCACTATTTAATTCATAGCTGGAGGTAATGTGGACATTCATTCATACTCTTTCCCATGAGTATTCGTCCAAATGTGATTCGAACTCGCATATTAGGTTTACGAAGATTGACTGCTAATCCACTGGTCCAAGTGGATCTTCCCCTAGGTGTGTGTAAATGAAAGATGTGCGTCCATGTCAGTGTGTCCGTTTCAGTGCGTCTGTCTAAGTCAGGGCTTCCCAACCAGGGGTGCTCACACGCCCCTTAGGGTACGAGGCAGCATTTTAAGGGGTGCGAGGTAGCTTTTCAATTTTTTTTGTCTTGTATTAAGAATACTGTCAAAAAATCATAACATGTTAGGGGTGCGAGAACCTATTAAAATATGTTAGGGATGCAGAGTCATCAAAAGGTTGGGAACCACTGGTCTAAGTGCTTGTCTACGATGAGTCTTTACTTGTTGTGTACGTCTGGATATGTGTTTATATGCGTTTGTGTGTCCTTCTGTGTTAGTTTTTATGCCTGACTGTCTGTCTGTCTGTCTGCCTGTCTCAATGAGTGGAGTGTATCATCATATAAATAAATAAATAAATTAGGCAAGCCATAAATAAAATAAAATAAAATGAAATAAAACAAATTTATAAATAAAAAGAAATCCCTCTCTTTTGGTAGAAATCGGTTCCGACAATCTGCTAAGATGAGATGATAGTTTTTATTTTTTTTTAAATATTTTTTTTTTTTTATTTCTATTTTTTATCTATTTATTTATTCTTTATTTTCGGCCTTTTATTTTTAGGAATGCCACGAACTGTTTTTAGATTACTTAAATGCAACAGAACAGACCTTGCTTGCTCTCTGCCGTTTTTCTTTCTTTTTACATTCTTCCTTTCTTTCACTTTCCTTTTCTCTTTAATCTCCTTCTTTCACTTCTCAAGCATTTTTTCTATTTTATTAGCAAGTTTATTATTTAGTCTACCCTGTCTTGTTCAACGCCATATCGACATTCATAGCAATTTAAGACCGTAGAATAATTGTATTTTTCTATTTTATTAGCAAGTTTATTATTTAGTCTACCTTTGTCTTGTTGAACGCCCTATCGACATTCATAGCAATTTAAGACCGTATAATAATTGCATTTTTTCTATTTTATTACCAAGTTAATTATTTAGTCTACCTTGTCATGTTCAACGCCCTATCGACATTCATAGTAATTTAAGACCGTAGAATAATTGCATTTTTCTATTTTATTAGCAAGTTTATTGTTTAGTCTACCTTGTCATGTTTAACCCCCTATTCATAGTAATTTAAGACCGTTAAATAATTGTTGAAAATAAGATATTTTCGGCTTTTTTTACGGCATATGAACCTTTTAAGATCATTTAATGCCGAGAACAGTCATATTATGCATTCACAGGTAGTTTTTTTGATAACATAATGTTTGCTATTTACCCATAGCTGGAGGAAATGTGGTGATTCATAACATCCCGTAAGGTCATAGTCCAGTTTTGACTAATATAGCCACAATAGTCCAATTATGAACGAAATGGAACGACTGGGATTCGAACTCACGTACTACTATTCTGATGTCCAACTGCCTGCCCAATAGGCAAATTTTCTTTTTACTAGCAAAATTATTAATATATCACCGGCTTGATTGCGGGGACATAGCCAAAGCAAATCTCAGCCGAGTTGGTCCAATCAAATTCCATCCCACTGTTTCCGCCCAACGTAACTCTAGGCTTAATGCAACGTTCTAAAATAGACCGGGAAACCCTATAAAACCTCAATTAATAAACTGGTTGAGAAATACCCCCACCACCAAACGCTTGATGATATTTGATTATTGGAGGTGTGGCTTAACTAAGAAGACCTATCGGTTAACTCAGGTCAAATTAAGAAAAGCCTACACAAAACCTAAAGAAAAAATATTTTTCTTCAGACTAAAGCCCTCTCAGAGCACACTGTAATTACATAATAATATATGATAAGTAAATTCTATTTTCAGGCTATTTTGCCACCTTAACCTGGCATTAGGTTACCCCCTATTTTTGTTGTCACTCAGAGCGAACGACCCTCTCATCCTTTAACATACGCCATTGCTTTTTCCGAGTGTTATGTTTGATCTGACCACTTAGCAGCTATTTTTCTGTCTAAAAGCTAAATCAAGTTTGTTAAACACGTCCGAATATATTACATTTTAACTCTCTAGGTCAAAAATTTACAAACTTTTTTCACTCTAATTGTATATAACATTTCGGTTAAATTTTACCATTCCTTTTAGAAGCGAATTTTTGAGCATATAAGTCTGGCCTTGTGCCTAACTTGGTTTTAAGCTCATGCTCAAACAGGTAGATATATTTTTCGAGAAGCGGAGTTTTTTTGTTTATCAATTTCCGAGACTTCACAGGGTATTCCGAAACAACATCCCGTACACATAAAGTACAACTGTGTGGATTTTTAAAAGAAAGCCACCCCAGCCGTTTCGGAGTTCATAGGGATCGAAACCACACACAGCAGAGAAACAAAGTGAGATTCATATAAACGCTTGTACATGGCAAATCAATGTCAAGAGGGGTATTTGGCATTTTTATCTTTTTATTCTTCCACCCTGTATGTATGTCATAAAATGAAAAATCTAGATATAAAACTTTGGGGCCACTGTCTATTTTATGATTTCCCGGGAAATGTTAGCATTTGTTTGCCTTTCTTTCTTTTCAATATGCCCACAGGCTGTAGTGTTTAGCAGGGTTGCCAGGCCAGAAAAATTGAAAAAGGCCAAATGAATTGAAAAAGAACGGGACAAAACAATATAACTATTGATAAAAATGTTAAAATAACAATTTTTATATCTATTTATTCCAAAAGGAAAAAGAATATAATATACTTGATTCTATATTTCCCTTGCTTTATTATATGAAATAAATCGGGGGAACCTTTAAAACCCCATTTAAAAGCTGCTTGGAAAACACCCCCATCATACACTAGATGTAATTTCATTATTAAAGATGTGAGGTAAGAGTCAACTGTTATCATTTACCACATGTTTATTTAATATAAACCTAGATAAACCTTATAAAACTAAATTTTTCTTTAAACTAAAACTCTCTTATGGCACTATGTAATTCCATAAAACATACTTTGCACACTTGTGAGAATTTAATAATGACCACATGATATTTTTTAAAAATTGACAGTGAATATTGTCACAGTAAATAAAAAGCTGCATTTTAATTGGTCAGATTTGAGGAAAATTCTCGCCATAATTTCAGTTTTGAACTTCTGGATTGCGATTGAAATATTGAATTAATATAACCGAATTTTAATTGAAAAATTTACAGAAAACTTTTCTATGAAAAATAGACAATTCTTTTTAAAAAAAATTACGCCCCCCCGATTATAGAGGCTGTTAAATCTGTTGTAAATATTGTTGTTGAGCTGAAAGACATCTTTCCCCTCGTTCAGGCTTGGACCAGTCTTCCTCTTGTTATAGAGATTTCGCAATCTCAGTTTATTCTGAGACTCCTAACTCCACTCTAAAAGGTAACTTTAACCGAGGACGTTGTTGGCTTACATGGTCGGTCACTGCGGAGGACAGGATGAATGCTTAATGCATTTGACTGACTAAAACACAAACAACCGACCAGCCTCGTTCCGGTAACTGATATTCGTAAGTGGTTACCCATCTGAGTACTGAACAGGCTTTACGTAGCTTAACTTTGGATTCTAGCGGGAATTGGTGTCCTTAACGTGACTTGACCGTACTGTTGTTGATGTTTTTTTTGTTTTTTTACAGTGCCAACACGACTTAATACTGAGGTTAGAGGGTTTAGCACTCAAATTAAATTTTTTAAACGCCGAGTAGAATAATTTTTCAAAATTGTTTTGTTAATTAATGTATTGAATCTAGTTTGAAATTAATTTTACGTGTAAAAAATGCAATATTTTGAAATAGTATGATTTAAATAAAATTGTAATATTATCTAAACAAAAAAAAAACATTTATCAAAATTAAGGAGTGAGCTGACGATGAAAATTAAGCAAGTGATTAAAATGTGTCGATCGATTTATTGCAGATTACAAAAAATCAATATTTCAGTAAATATGAATTATAAAAAGCTGAAAATTACATCATCAAAGGACTGTATTAAGGTGAGATTAATCCTAAAGTTTCATCAAAATTCATGCAATATTTAAAAATTTATGTTATTTTTTTTAATATTGAAGGAATTTTCACTGTCCATCGCTTTATTGCAAGTCTTCTAAAACATGTTTTAGCTCAATAAAACAATACCAAAGAATTATAAATTTATTTTAAACACATTTTCTGGGGAAAATTAAGAGACATCTCGAGGGCTAAGTGTCAAAGAAACGAAATATTTATCCACATATCCCCAATATTTTGAAATTACATTAAACAACCTTTTGTACATCGAGGAGGTCAATTCTTTGTCCTGATATCATTACTCCATTCCTCCAATGGACACAGTTATTTGCGTTGATCCATCCATACTAAATCACATGTCCTTTCTATCTTAACAGATTCGTTAAAGATACTTGGTGAAAATAAATTGGTGACTAAGTATTCTATTATTTTACTAACATTTCCATGCCTTTGTTTTTATGGTACAGGCGTTATAGTAAATAAATAATCACAGAACAGTTTTTGTTACAAAATAACAGATATTAGGAGTCGCTAATCTTCACATGAAGATGCCTGGGGTTTAGCTTGTAGCTGGAAAGCAAGATTGCTGATCTATACCTAATTCATTTGCACCTGTGGGGTTTCAGGAAAGGATTCCTGTGGGTGGCAGTTGTTTTTCTGTAGGGATCTTAATTTGGAGAAAGCCAATCACAATATTTGAATTAAGATTAAGTAATGTTACTCTTGCAACATGTGCGATATATATGAGTAATATTAATGTTCATCTCGATATGTGTATTTTGTGTAGTTTTGTTTTACGGCATATCAATATTTCTTGGTTATTTGTACCAAAAGTTCATAGACACTAAAGATCTTTGTCTGAGAAATAATTTTTATTGCTGTTACAATCCAGAACAATCATTTTTTTATAAACATTTTTTTGTCTACACATAGTTTTTATTTTTGTTTTGTTTTTTTAAACCAATCTTTATTATTGATCCACAGCTCGAGGAAATTTGGGATCGTACCTTTCCCAAGGAAATTAATCCATTTATGAGCGCAAATGGAACAACTAAGATTCGAAATTGCTTATCAAGATTCTAATGTCCAACTGCTTCTTCACTGTCCCAAGTAGACTTCCCCTAAAAAAAAGGGAATATGTGTAAGTTGTAACATGTGTAATATGAGTGAGTATATAATGCTACTGCTGTAACATGCAGGATATTTATTAGTAATTTTAATGATGATTTCAATACGAGTAAGTAACGTTATGACATGTGTATTATGTGTAAGTAATTTTAAATCCTGACAATATTTAATTACTGACATTATTTCTTCATTAAAAAATACGAGTGCGTGCCTATTTGTGTGTGTGTGTGTGTGTGTGTGTGTGTGTGTGTGTACGTAAGGAAATGAGTTTTAATTCGCTCGGGACCGCATACATGTGTGTGTGTGTGTCTGTGTTAGTGTGTGTATGTGTGTGTGTTAGTGTGTGTGTGTATGTACGTAAGGAAATGAGTTTTAATGCGCTCGGGACCGCGTACATGTGTGTATGTGTGTGTGTGTGTGTACGTAAGGAAATGAGTTTTAATGCGCTAGGGACCGCATCCATGTGCGTGTGTATGTGTGTTAGTGTGTGTGTGTGTGTGTGTGTGCGCGCGCGTGTGCGTGTGTGTGTGTGTGTGTGTGTGTGTGCATACTTCAGCCGTAAGCGGCTCCGTGTGTGGGTGCAAGTTCTTCCCGTTGCCAAGCGCATTCCTACACCTGACCGATTAAACTGAAACTTGACACAGACGTACATCTCTGTTCTATAGCATTTGAAGACAGAACCCACATACTTGAAAAGGTTATGTATCCTCACGATAACACAGGTTTGCAGTCGGTAGCTGGTTCGCCCTTCGCCGTACATAATTTCTTGTTAAATCTTTGCTCACAAGTTCCTAGAAAATTAAGGCACAAATCTGAATTTTTTTCACCGCACCAGTTAGTTCCTAAGACTGATCTTGTCCCTAACTTGGGTTAATGCTCGACCAAGGAGAGATGTTTTTGTTTGTTGGTTTTGCATTTAATGGCATATCAACCGTTTCAGGTCATTTAATGCCGTTAAATCTTTGCTCACAAGTTCCTAGAAAATGAAGGCACAAATCTGAAATTTTTTCACCGCACCAGTTAGTTCCTAAAACTGACCTTGTGCCTAACTTGGGTTAATGCTCGACCAAGGAGAGATGTTTATTTTGTTTGATGGTTTTGCATTTAATGGCATATCAACCTTTTCAGGTCATTTAATGCCGAGAACAATTATATTTGATAAACGTTATATTATACACACATAGTCTTTTTAATAGCACAGGTTGCACTATTTAATACATTGCTGAAAGTAAGGTTGGGCTCTTATTTTCCCAAGAATATTAGGGCACGTGTGAACGTAGATGGAACGACTGGGATTCAAACCCGCAAAAAAGTTTATATATCCAGCAATTTTCTATTATTTGTCTGTATATAATTATTTAATAAACTTGACTGCTTTGATAAAATGACCTAGTCCGACTTCGGAATCGCATTACGTGAGTTCGAATCGTAGTCGTTCCATTTACGTTCATAGTTAGACTAATACTTTGAAAAAAATATGAATCCTACCTCCCCCCCAGCTGTAGGATAAAAAGTAAACATTGTATTATTCAAAAATCTACGTGTGGACTAAAAGACTATTTATCAAAAACTGATTGTTATCGGTATAAATGACCTAAAGGGTTGATATGCCGTAAACCAAAATCAATACTAAACCTTCCTTGAACAGTTTCTATTTGCTATGTACTACCATAAAAGAGATGTATATCCGTCCGAAGCGTTCCAAATCGAATCACGAATACCAATCATATTTTGAATGATTGTTAAGAAGCGCATTTCTCTCCACATGCTGCCAAACGTACAGAGTAAATTAAGTCACTGGCGTAGCTAGTGACCGTCATCTGGGGCGATCTGCTCAAATGGCACCCTCCCACATCATCTTACGATTAATGATTAGCTGTAGTTAAATTTCCATCCATGCTCTTCTTCTACTAATCTCTAAACTGGTACCTTACTGCTTATACATGTATGACCTAGGAGAAAATCAAATACGAAAAAAAAACTAAATGTGGAGTAACCCAGGAGAGCTATTGATTACCGAATGTCAAATTGAGAAAAACCTTGACAAAATCATTAAAAACTAGATTTTTCTTCAGACTAAAGTGCTCTTATGACAACATGTAATTACATAATAACATGTAATAGATAAATCATATTTTTAGACTATTTTCCCGTCTTGACTTGACTGAAAATTTTTTTTAGTGTGACATTATATCACCCTTCTTAATCCTGTATTCCAGTGTGGAAAACTCCCCCTTCTTCATCTACGCCACTGGAATAAGTGTTGACATTTTTCTAAGATATGTAATAGTTTTCATCAAGTTATTTCTATATTTTGTATATTTAATTTATTCAATCAATCCAACTTAAATACAATCAATGCAGAAATTTATAAGCTGTTTAACCCTATCGACCCTACAGGGCTGATATATCGGCCTTAGTAACCACAGGAAAAAAAGACACACTGACATTTTGACCCTACTATGGTTCTTTAATAAAATGGCTCTGAGGAAGGTAATATTCCTAAGTCAGGATCCAAAGGTGGAGGTTGAAATATCGTTGTGTGTGCGTCTTCTTTTGCCTTAAGTTGCCAGGGCCGATAAATCGTTTCTTAAGGAAAACATCTAGTGAGAATTTTACACTTTTAAAGACTCGAGTTCGAAGATATTGTGTTTAAGAGATTTAAAACTTCTTTGGGAGAATGAATTCTTGGTTTAAAATAAAGAAAATCATTTGAAAGATTGTTAGTACAAACTTTCACAGGAGTAATTGGTGTCTAATGTAATAAGGTTAGTGGGGCGGATAACAGGTAAAATATTACATTTGGGGAGTAAAGCACCAAATTTTGCATAAAGTTTTGTTGGTATGCACTTGACCATAAAACATGGTTGCACTCTCAAGTTTTCTCAAGTTTTAAGATGGCCACCATGATTTTAAAAATGGCGTCATTTTTACAGGTTTCTCCTGCTATTTTTAATGTTATATGTTACATTTTATAACTAATATTCTTCTATTTTGTTAGTATATTCGTCAATATGATTTTCCGTGGGCATAGTTAAAGTTTTTTTGTACAAAAGTAAAGTGAATAAAAACTGCGAATGCGCAAGAAATACAGATTTATTGAATAAATTATAATTTGTATTAAGATGAAGTGGATCTTCTGAGTAATTACAACCACGGAAAGACAGTTCTGATTGAAAGCGTCTACAGTTCCTAAAATAGTTCATTCTATAACCACAATTGACAAGTTTTTGACATGATACTGCTAATTTTGTTATTGTCACTCAGGAAGGCCTCTCCTTACATATTGTATTCAAAGTGTTTTCCCAGTCATGGAGTATTCTGAGTGACCCCGTATTCACCTAAGAGGGTCACTCTAATCGAGGATATTTTTAGCTGCTAAGAAGCTGATCCTGTTAGTCGGTATAAAGGATTGAATGTGATTAAATAGACTATGCGGAGAGGATGCCTAAGGCTAAAAGAGCGGTCAACCCTGGATGCCTTAAGAAGGATTTGTGACATAACTAAGGCTGTAAGAATTGCTGCCCACCTTGGGTGATAGCAAAGTCTCCCCAACAAAAATTTTCAACCTAGTCTCAAAATAAGGTTTATTTATAATACATTTATACGTAATTACATGATCCTATGAGAGAGCTTTAGTCTGAAAACAAAACTAGTTTTTATAAGATTCTCACTACGTTTATCGTAATTTGACACGTGGTAACTAATAGCCCTCTTGAGTAACCCCACACCTCTAATAATTAAACGCATCAAGTATATAGTATGAGGTGTTGCGCCCCTAGATTATTAATGAGGTTTTATAGGGTTTCCAGTATAGATGGGAGACGCTCTACCGGTGGAACTGGCCAATATCGCGTCGGTCCCGACAGATGCTTGCTTAAACCTAACCTCTGGCGTTTCCCCCGTTCTATTTCAGAACTGTTTGGAACATTCAGTATAGGGTGAACCATTCAACAAGGTGCATAGCCTGGTGTAGAGTTAGCGGGGTGACATTTGAGCGGAATGCCCCGAGTGACATTTTCTCTAGCTATGAGACTAGGATTTTTTAAAAGCATTGTCGGTCTCTACAGAATCTTGCCTAAAACTAAGCCCTTGGGTTTTCCTTATTCTATTTCAGAACTGTTTTTGAACATTCAGTATAGGGTGAACCATTCAACAAGGTGCATAGCCTGGTGTGGAGTTAGCGGGGTGACATTTGAGCGGATCGCCCCAAGTGAAATTTTCCCTAGTTATGACATTAGAAATGACGCCCACAACTTTTAAAAGTCATTAAAAGTGTTTTGTTTTTTTTAATTTTTTAATTTTTTGTTTTTTGTTTTTTGTTTCTTTTTTTTTTGTTTTTTTGTTTTTGTTTTTGTTACTACTGGCTTATGTCTGAGAGCTGCTACTTGTAATTGCGGGTCCGAATCTAAAAAAAAAAAGAGACGAAAAAAAATACAGTGGTCTCCTTTCAACAAAATTCCTAAATTGTTGCATTGTTTATTACGAATAGGAGTATACTGTAGTAATGAAGGGGTCTCTTTAAGGGGCAGACGTTCATTTGTTGGAAGAGGTTAAAATAACTGACCCTGTCTTAGTTGTTGGTTCCTCAAAAGTGAGGGATTAAAATAGATATCTTATCTTATCAAACAGGGAGTGGCATAAGTCACTCCCTTCATTTTTTTTTTATACATCTTTGGTCTCATTTTCATACCAAATAAGCATTATTTTAATTTTGGTAGGATCTTCAAAAAATAAAAACTTGTATTTACCTTTTACTTTTTATTTACCTTCGAAATGCAATCATATTTTTTTTAAAGCAAAAGATATTTTAAACTTTCTAATTTTGTTTCACTCAAAAAAGGGTGTTGCCCATGCTGCACCCTGTATATAATAATAATAATAATAATAATAATAATAATAATAGTAATGATAATAATTATTATTATTATTATAATGATAAAAATGATAATAATAATAAAAAAAATAATAATAATAATGATAATAAAGTGGAAGCATGAGGGTGAAAACCCGAGATGTGGCCCCAGACAGTCCTTGACTGAAATGGTGCGGAACTTGATGGAAATCAGAGGAGACTCGTTGTCACTTTGACTCCAGCATAAAACCACTGGTTGCTGAGTGTGAAGGTGCCTGGTGATTGGTGTGAGATCCAATAATAATGTACTTATTATTAGTGTTTATACTATTATTATGTTTATTATCATGATTATCTAATTTTTGTATATCTAATAGAATTATAACAAGTGTAATCATAACTAGTTTTAGAATTATTCATGTATTGTTATTATTATCGTATTTAATAATACTGTGAGTTGTATGTTCATTATGTGTCAAAATATATATTTCAAGGCTGTGTATTCTCCATCTTATATAGTCAACATATTTCTATATAAAAAAACATGTTTTGATAATTACCTGTTATCATTACAATAATTACCAATTAATATTATTATTGTTATTATTATTATTATTGTTATTATTATTATTGTTATTATCATTACTATTATTATCATTGTTGTTATTATTTTATTATTATCTAATTCTGTAAATCTGCTTAAAAACAGCAGCAATTATCATAGATCACTAGAAACGTGTAGGGATGTCCTCTTCATGAGAAGTTTACCCTTTATTTAGGGTGGAATCTCTATGGAGGACACCTGTGTGTGACGTTGTTTAATTTTGGGTTTGGGCTGCTGCACAAACATCCACTACACAGTCTTTAACAGGAAGAGGACCTGAATCCAGTGGCATGAAATCCAAGACGACTGGAAACCTTCCAGCCGTTGAGATGCCCCTCTAAGATCAGCCATCATCCTCTGCTGGTCCATCGTTAAGGGCGTGATTGGATTGTCTCTTTCTATTGGTTTAATCACCAACTATGACACTAACCTCGGTATTTAGCAAGATACGGTACCTAGTATTCCTGAATGGTCATCCTTCTAAGTGCTGACCAAAATCGACTTTGTTCAACATCGATGATCTGACAGAAACCGATGTCTCTAACATGATTTGACCGTGACTTATTGCACATGCTCATAAAAGTTACCTTGTGTGTCTGTCTAAGGAGTGAAGCAGTCTCTACCAAACTCATTGGCAAATTTATGATCTTGAAACTTGATATTTGATGAAAGAAGTATTTGAAACCATGGAATAAATTTGATTTGGTTTTAAAACGAACCAAAAAAGGGGGAAACGAAAAGCCTATTAAAAAGGAAGAATCAAAAATATGGAAAAGTGGATTGAGAGAACAATAAAAAAAAAGTAAAAATAGAACAAAAAATGAAAGAAAAATAAAGAAAGATTTTATAAAAAATGAAAGAAAAAAATAAACAAAAATTTAAGAAAAAAGGAAAGAAATAATAAAGAAATTTTTTTTAAAAATGAAAGAAAAAATTAATTTAAAAATGAAAGAAAAAATTAATTTAAAAATTGAATAAAAAATGAAATATAAAAATCAATAGAAATTAATAAAAAATGAAATAAAAATAAATAAAAAAATAATAAATAAATGAAATAAAAATAAATAAATAATGAATAAAAAATGAAATAAAGAAAAATTGAATAAAAAATAAAAGAGAAATTAAACAAAAAATAAACATAGTGAATGAAAAAATTTAAAAAAAGACTGAAAAAATGTCAAACAAAATTGAAAAAAAACATAAAAGAAAAAATAAATAAAAATTAGACAAAAAACAAATAAAAATTTAATAAAAAATAAAAGTGAAACAAATAAAAAATTTAACGCCAACAGAGAACATTACCAGCATTTCTTTTAAGATAAGCTATGATACCGAATATAAATAAAACATTTTTATTGGTAAAAATTGTATTGTCTAAACGTTTTATAATAAAATTCATAGTTTATAATTTTAATAAAAATGTCTATATATTGATAGTGAATGATAACTATTTGGACTATCTGTATATATTTAGAGATATACATACAGATACACGGATATACAGGGTGTCCGAAAAGTCGTTCGGTAGAAAATAATGTCCTAATGCCAATAGAGGACATTTCCAGCATTTCTTTCAGGAAAGGCTATGATAAATATATAAAACTTTTTTATTGGTAAAAATTGTATTGCCAAATATTTTGTAATAAAAATCAATGTTTATTAGTTAATTAGAATATCTAGATACCCATGCACAGTAACTTTTTGGATAGCTTTTATTTTCATAGAAATCTAAGGTAAAAGTAAACACACAAATGCGATGAATGTGCTTCCTCTCCTCCCTAAGCCCTTGTTTTCTTCTTGAAATACCGACAACAGAAAGAGAAAAAAATAGGATAAAGTTCGTCTTTTTTCCCTCGTCAAACAGATATCTATATTTTTTTCAGCTAAAGACAAATAAATCTGTAAGTTAGGTTTCTCCTACTTCGTTTGTTTTTAGAAAGAAATAATCGCAAACTCAGAGAGAAGTATATAAAGCAGGCGTTAAAGATATGATAATAGTTCTTGTTAAAAAGATTAACACACACTGCCTGGTTAGCAATAAAAAAAACCTTTAGTTTGAAGTTAGGAATAAAAAATAATAAATTGACTATTATAAACTAAAATGTTTTAACATTAAATTCATTTTTTATTTATCAATTTCCATATTCAATCATATTTCTTTAATCTTTAAATGTAGTGAAGAACATACGAGGGCAAACCCAACAGATATAAGACAAATTGAAAATCTTTATTAATGAAAGTTGCAAAATTATTTTCTACATAAGATCTACCTAACTTATTACGAGGGTGAATAAAAAAATTCTGATACATATTACATTAAAAAGTTCTGAAACTTATGGAAGTTGCATAACTATTTTTTTTACTTGATCCATCTAACTCAAAACACTTCTACAAGCGACGTTTCCATAGAAAACTTCTGTCTTAATAAAATTGTGTCACTCTATTTTCATTAAGATTGTGTTTGTCATTTGTCGTAGAACATTTCGACTTGCTCTCGTATATGCCTTCGTATATTTTAATCCTTATAACATTTAGAATTAATAAAAATTCATTTTCATTTTTTATTTGTTTGTTTAACCTACTCGACCCAGGCGTAGTCAAATTACCAAATAGTCACTGAGAGCCGTTCTTTAAATTGACCATATTAGGGTGAAAATATCGACGTGCTTTAAATCGCCAGGTCTGATATATCGGTCATTTAGGGTCCAAAAGATTAAAATGATTTACCTAAACATCATTAAAAAATCTATATAAAAACTTTTAGTCACATAATTTTGCCAAAAATTAAACAATTTTTTTTATATTCTTGTTGGTTCTTTTGTTCATTCATTCATTAATTGTTGTTTTCAGAGTTTTTTTTTTTTTTAATTTTAATTTTTCCTGTTTTTTTTGTTGTTGTTGTTGTTTTTTGTTTGTTTTTTGATAAGTCAAATCAGATATTGAATAAAAATAAAGTATCTCAAAAATGAAAAAAAAAAGTAAAAATGTTAAAAAAAAAATAGGTTCTAAAAAATAAAATTACAAAAATATGTAAAATAAACTGAAAAGCTCACAACAAATTTAACCCCCAAAACACGTTGTTATTATTTATTTTTGTTTTGTTTTTTAATTTTTGTCAAGTTTTCAGAAAGAAAATGAGTACACATACATCACACAAACACAAACACACATACATATATATACATGTATAAATGAATGAATATATATATATATATATATATGTGTGTGTGTGTGTGTGTG
>JAUZSX010289666.1:0-29125 GCA_034780655.1 Idiosepius hallami
CGAGGTAGCTAAAGTGAATACAATAGTTTTGACTGGGGTTTGAACTCGCGACTTTATACCAATGCTCCACCGTCGCTCCCCGTCTATATATATATATATATATATATATATATATATATCAAAGCCTCCAATATACCGAGGGAGTGCAAATTACCTTTTCAGGGTAAGGGACCGCAAGGCACATTCTGCGTTGGGGCCGCAACGTGACTGAATACAACACTGTTGATCTTGAATGTTATGCATTATCTGTTCCATTTTCATTAATTGGGGGAAAAAAAACTCACAAATTGTCCGAATTCTAAGAACCAATTATTTTAGATAATCCAGGTTATGGATAAACGGATTTTATAAAAGGAAAAAAAAGGGGGGGAGCAACTGAAAAAAATAAATAAAATAAAAACAAAGAGAGAAGCAAAAAAAAAAAATCGATTACCTTTACAGCCCTCTTTCGTATATTTTTCCTTCATTTATTTAAAAAATATTCCCCAATCTCTCATTATTTCTTACTTATGGTTCACCAGTGCCATCGATTTAGCCCAGATAAGAGATGGCTCATCATCATAGCGTATCGCACAGTGATGTGCGTAGTGCAACAATTGATTTCCTCGAAAGTAGTAGCAGGGGAACCACGTGCAGGTTTGTTACTTGCCCTTGTACAGTATACTGGTATACTTAATTGGTCGCCTATCTAACTACTGACCAGCCTCGACGTTGCTTAACTTCGGCGATCTTACGGGAACCGGTGTATCGAACGTGAATTGACCGTGCAGTGGTTAAAGCTTGGAATCTGAACTAGTATTACACGAGTTCAAATCAAAGTTAAAATCATTAGACCCACTTTAAGCTATCGCGGTCAGATGAGGCCCATTAACTCGGTGATATAACTCATTTAAGTGTAAGTTTAACACTGATTTCAAAAACCGTGTAGATGAGACCCGTCAGCCAAAGTACCTCATCTAGTTAAAGGGCAACATTGATTAAAAAAAAAAATTGGATATAATGATCACTTAAATTGGCCTTGTGCCTTACTTGGATTTCTGCACGAGCAAATATATATATCCTCCATACAGAAACCAGGATAGAGCAGTTGTATAAACTTGAACTCTCGAATTGTATAACACGAGTTCCATTCTCAGAGGAAACTATAGCTGTCTAAGGCATGTGAGGCTCATGAACTCAGGAGAGTAACTCATCTAGGATAACACTGATTCCAAATACTCCGGGAGAAAGGACACATTAACTCACGGAGATTAACTTATCTAGGTAAAGGAATTTATTGATTATAAAAAGTCTGTATGTATTATATTTACTTGGTGACCACGAACCCCAAGTTTGACAAAAGGCCATTTTTACGTGCTCTTACCCGGGATTTTTACATTCGGTATTACCCTTCACCTAGCTGAGATGCTCTCCCGAGTTAACGAGCCCCATGTGCCCGAGGCAGCTAGAGGTAGATGAAATGGTTTTTGAACTCTTTTTGAAGTGGGATTTGAACTCACGTAATACGATTTCAGAACCCAAGCTTTTACCAATGCTCCAACTTCGCGGCCCTTTGAAAATGTATATGCCGCGAAACAAAACAATAATGTTTTTTTGATATTTGTATGGAAATGACCGAAAGATGGTGAGGTTAAAAGATCTTGATTGAAGCAAATTTGGTTATTCTGTGTTCTTTCATTTCTGGGCAGCAGGTGAATACCATCAATTATCTAAATAACCTTTTGAGTGGGATTTGAACTCGCGTAATACGATTTCAATGCTCCACCGTCGCTGCCCCCCAAAAAGCCCGTAGATATAATGAGCACGTAAATGTAGTCGTACAGCAATAAGCAAATTCGTCACACTTTGCCGCCTGGTGGCGACGATATTGTATTTATGAGAATGTAAAAGCCAGACAAATCGCAGATATCATCAAGATTTCCAAATTGGGCGTGCAAAATGAGAAACCCAAATATCCACTTTAAAAACGAACAAACTTTCTGGCCAAACCAATATTATCTTATGTAGTATTATATATTGACGGTCGTTCTGGAGGAGGGGGAAAGATGTAGTGACACCGGATTGGGAGCGAGAGTACACCGGTGTCAAGCAAATAAGCATAGATCAGATGAGAGAACGACAGAACGCCGGTTGGACTGAAGTGGAGCAGACGGACCAGTTCAGTAGTCATCGGACGAACGGGCCCACGTTGGGGCGTGACGGGGAGAAGTCCCGTCTGCAGGATGAAATGTACGCGGGTTGTTTTGTGCGTACGGAGCGAGTAGCTCAAGTTTGGACTATTTACATATGACTCTTAAAATGTATGTAAATTTTTTTATTCATGATATTTACTTGGTGAGCACACCCAAGTTTGGCCCAAGGCCATTTTTACGTGCTCTTACCCGGGCATTATATATTCGGTGTTACCCTTCACCTAGATGAACTGCTCTCCCGAGCTAACGAGCCCCATCTGCCCGAAAATTTTTTATTCATGTCTATTTTCATTGAATATGTTGTTTTCCGTTAATACAATCGGGCGTTGTGGTGTCGTTTATTTATGTGCATTTTTTGGGTCAAATCGACCGCGTGTGTTTTCATTACATCTTATTTACTTATTTTCTTTTATTGAAAACAATATCAATTTAAACATGAAAACCCTTTTTTTGTGGATAAATGAAAGATAGCTTTAAATCTAGCGGGATGAAGCGCATGATTAAACGTTATTTGTTTTATCTACGCTTTGCAAGTCTTGTCCATCAAAGTGAAAGAAGCAAAAGGAGTAAATTCTTTTTTTTTGTCACCGAAATAGATAATCATTTTCTGTGATATCGACATTGGTTCGATGCGGTCAATGCAAATAAATGGATGCTGTATATAGAGAGGCGGAACAATAGAATCAATCATTTCCGTTTCTTTAAGCTGTTCGATTTGTCATCGATCGATGATCATCCAGGTTCAATAAGGAAGGCCCACTTTTTATCATCACTAATTGCCGGTTGCACACGGTAAATATTTGCTGGCTTTCTTTGCTTAGTATTTCTATAAGAAAATCTTTATCACAAGCCAGACTTTCTTTGAATCTTATAAGTGTTGTTAAATAACACACGTGGCCGACTTGGCCGAAAGAGTACAGAAACGAACGACACAACAACTCCCGGTTGTTCAATGAAAACAGACATGAAATAAAGGCAGTTACATAGAATATACAGTCCAATAGCGAGCGCCCGGCTCTGCTACACAAAATAAACCGCCTGCGTTGCGTACTACTACATCTTCAACGGGACTGATCGCACTGCACCTGTCTGTGTCGGAGGCCTCCGGCACATGTGATGGGTGCAGTGCGGTCAGTCTGTGCATTCTGTACATTCTGGGCCAGGTCGGCCACGTGTGTTATTTTACTACATCTCTCTTTCTATATTTCTCTTTCTAATCCCAATTACAATAATTTTTTATAAATGTTTTTTGCCCATGAGTTTTTTTTTTTGTTTAATGTGTGCACTTCTTGCACTAACCCTTTAGCTAGAGGAAATAGGTAAGGATTCATGCCTTTCCCAAGAGGATTAGTGCAAACAAAAGTGAACGTAAACAAACCCAATGATTGGGATTCAAACTCTCATACTACGATTCCTAAGTCCTTTTACTGCCTCTTGACTAACTGTTTGTTCCATATGGACTTCTTTACTGACGGAGGAAAAGAGCTTCTTCTTCTTCCAAATGAAATTAGGGGCTTCTTGATTATTGTTCTATATTCACACCCTCAGCTGCTTTGGGCTCTGTGCTGCCTGATCTGATAAGTATGAGTGTATACATATTGGCACCCAAGGGTGTGAGGGAGGGTGGATATAGGGAATTACCGAAATTGGGGAGAGAGTGAGGGGGGGTGCTAAAAACTCAAATGAATTTGGTTTCAAGATAATTAATAAGCTATAGCTCCCCCCCAAAAAAAAAATGAAATCTTGGTTTCTTGTTTAATCTTTTTTTTTCAAATTTCACTTTAAAATCACACGAAAAAAAAATTTTAAATTAAAAAAAAAATTATTGCTTTCTTTTGTTTCTTGTAACAAAAAATTGGAAGAAAAAGATGCTTATTTTAGGAAAAATATTTCAAGTGGAACTGAATGTTTTGAGTGAGATTGGCTAATGTTTAGCCCCACCCCCCTCCAGTTCATTACAGTCCCCTCCCGTCTGATTATTATTTTGGTAAGTGTAAATGGCATTAAAAAAATCAATAAAACTGGAAAATAAGATTAAAAAAAGAAAATCGCAAACCAAAAAAACTACTTCTTTTTTATGTCTTGGTGAATTAAGGAAGGAAGGGAGACGAAGGAAGGAAGGGAGACGAAGGAAGGAAGGGAAAGGAAGGAAGGAAGGGAGACGAAGGAAGGGAGAGGAAGGGAGAGCATTAAGTAAAATTCTAAAGAAATAAAAAAAAAAATAAAAAAAACAAAAAGGTTGTTCTGTGTCAATCAATGTTTTTGAAGTGTTTTTCAAATGACAAATTGAAAGTAGAAAAAAATAGTTTTGTTTTTGTGTATTTCCTTTTATTCTTAGCCAGAGTTACAGCAACAACACACTAACAATCATTAAATCTAGCAAATATACAACAAAAACATCTTAAAATAGTTTTCTTATAAAGAAAGATTATTATTATAAAAGAATTAAAAAAAGAAGAAAGTGAACAGTAGTAGTCTACCTAAAGCACCACCACCTCCACCATTACTTGAACACACCATGATCATTAGCCCAGCAGAGCCCTCCCTACTAGTAAGTAGTAGTACAGAAGAAGAGTGCACCAGTTGTGCAGCAAAAACACCAAACATTTGAATTATTTGATCAAATAAAATCTTTTTTTCAAAGTGGAAATTCATTTAATAAAATTTTCGAAAATTCAATGAATTTGAATTGATGAACCAACTACATGGTGATGATGATGATGATGATAATCTTGTAGTCATTTGTCCTAATGATTTGATTGTCCTAACAAGTGCACAAAGATTAAACAAATGCTAATCTTTCTTCTAATAATGATCAATGTAATTATTTATTCGTATGTATGGTGTCATCACAGCCAGAAGATTAAAAGTGAACTTGTATCACCCACATAAGGAATTGAAACCCAAACCCTCAGATTACCTTCTTTATTTTAACCTTAAAAATCTGATAAACAAGATAGAATTAATATTATTATAATCCTAATTTCCTCAAAAAAAAAAAGTAGATTTTCTTTTATGCTATTTCTTTATTAAACTATTTTATCAACTTTTGTCAAATTAAAACAGCTAAGTTTTAATGGTTTGCATCCATTCTTTAATACTGAAAAGAAATGTCTGTATAAAAATTGACATTATTGTTAAATTATTATCTTTATTTTGTTAATGATTTTAGTTTAACTCATTTCCAAAAACAAAACAGAATTGTTGGATTTTTGTTTTGAAAGTTTTTTTTAACACGATTACAACAAGAAACAACAAACACTTAAAGAAGAAGAAGAAAACTTGTTTTTATTCCTTCCTTCATTCATTGATTGCACTTTAAGAAACACTTGTTTGAAATGACTCTCCTCATCACAGATGATGACAATGAAGGAGAACTAAAGCTGATCATTGAGCAACAACAGCTGTGACAGACAGCATTCAGCAGCGTAACACTCAATCAGTCAATAGTGAGAGCAGTAGGGCCACACCCCACCATCACAAACCCAGCAACAAATCTACTTCCGTCCACTTGACATGATTTTCGACTTTTGAAATTCTTTATTTAAAAATAAGGTGGATTTGAATTTCAATTTATTTTCCCTTACAATCACAAAATTCATTTAGTAATTTATTACAAGATTGGACCTTTTTTTTAATGTTATTTTCACCTTGAAAGTTAAAAATGAATCTGGACATTAATTTAAGACATTGTTGTTTTTTGAGAGAGAAAAAAAGAAATGTAATTGTTGCAAGAACAACAATAAAGACTGGAAGTGAAAAGATATTGGCTTGTTTTTGTTCTTTTTTTTTGTTGTTGTCGTTTGATAATCGGATGAATTGAGTTTTTTCTTAAGAAACTTTGGAAATGTCAGAAAAGATAACAAAAAGACATTTTGGAATTCTTTGTTGTTGGGTTGTTGCTTGCACAGGATCATGAAGCACTTGATTCACTGGCCTTTTGCCCTCCTCTTATTTGAATTTCCAATAATTATTATTCCTTTTTAAAGAGACAACCAATTCACAATTAACAAGAGAAATGAATATTATGATTATTTATTCTTAGAAAATCGAATTTGTTTTATTTACAAATCAGATTTTTAGTCTTATTGATCTGTCATTGAAATACTAATCATTTCTCTCTCCAAACAAATGCTTTGAAATGATGTTAGAGAGAGAGAGAGAGGGTTGGTTGGTTGCACAATTGAAATCCTAACATACGCAAAGGGCAGAAGAAATAAAGAAATCAATTGAGGTTTTGAACTCAAAAATGAAACAAACAGATCAACCTTGAACTCTTGTATTTCTGAAGTTGTCCACTCTCAAACATCTAATATTATTTTAATATCAAAAGATAACAGAAACTTTAAAGGGGGAGAAACAATTTTTATCAATAAAGAAAAGCTTAAGTTGATTAATTCAGTTGGTTTGTTGGTTGTTTGGAAAAAAATCTTCAAACTTTGCTTCCCAAAAATATTTTTTAAAGATAAATGAATCAGAGAAGAAGGAGGAGGAGGAGGACCCTTAAAAAATCTGATTTAATTATTTCTACAAACCACCTAAAAAGATATTCATTTTCAGAAACTAATTTAAACAAATTGTTAGCTTTAACAAACATTGAAAAAATTGGAAGAATTGGAAATAATTAACATACTATACACTGGTCACTTCATCATCACACTGGTTATCTAGTAAGCTCATCATTGTACATACTGATCACTTAGTTAGCCTATTTTTGTACGCACTAGTCACCTGGTTACATTGCTCTAGTTATCTAATTACCAGATAAAAAAGATTTAACCTGTATATTTGTAATTTTATGCGTTTGGATATATTTAAGGGTTAAACCCTCTAAAAAAATACCTTGACAAATCTCTTATTTTGTGTCTGATTCAAAGCCTCAAATTTCCTTTCTTCCTTCTTTCCTTCCTTCCATCCTTCCTTCCTTCTCCAGAACACAATTCAACTTTCATTTATTGACTTATTATTTCAAAAAATACCCTCAATGCTTGTCCAATGTTTCCTGCTTGACCTTTTCATGTCTGATTTTTAAAAAAATTCCTGCCTTTGAACAACAACAGCAACAACACAATTAGAGTTACCACCTAGGGTGAGGACTGGGAGCGAGATTGCAATAACTCTATAACAACAGAAAGACTGATCCAAGCCTTAATGGGCAAGGGAAGGTTATTCTGCTCAAAAACTTTATTGTTCCAAAATTAAATTTTCCTAATTTATAAAAATGATTTTAGTTTTGATTTCCCAAACTCAATGCTTTTGTTTTCAATAAACTTTCTTGTCTTTTTCAGCTCCAATCTGTACAGCAGAGGAACTTGTGCTTGCTTACAAAAAAGGCTGCGAATTAAATGTTGTCAAACCATGCAACAAAATCATCCAACAACTCTTGGTAAGCTTCTATTCTTCATTCTGTCTATTAAAATAAGAACAATAATCATAATAATAATTATCATCATATATTAACCTTAAATGGTTGGGTTATTTAACAGCAGTGAAGATAATTCTTTAATAATCTGTCCCTAATGACAATTTGATTGATTATTAATGCTTGATTGTGTTGAATGCTAACACATTGAAAGGGAAAATAACTGAAAATGATGAAAATCTATCCTATATAATAAAGACAGTCATATGTTTATTTATCTATAATATTTATTATGTCATACTCTGTCCAACCCCAGGTCGTCATATTGCCTGCATTATTTTTATTTTAAAATTCTGTTGCTCTGCCAACTGAGCCATTCGTGCTGTACTAATTTTCTGACTTTAATCATTTGGCATACAAACTAGATTTTCAATAACTGAATTGCATAATTATTTGAAATGATTTGTTTTGAAATTTACTTTGAAATGATTTCTATGTGAACAAAATGAATGCAAAATATTTAAAGGTAAAATTTATCAAATTAATTTTAACAAGCATATACAGTAGTTATAGGCAACAAAGATGAAGGAGTGGTAGAGGTTTGGACTTTTGAATCATGTTATTTAAGTTGAAATCCCAGTCTAAAGCATTGCAATCACTTTAGTTGCCTCACACAGATAAGACTTGTTAACCTGGATGAGTAACTCATCTAGATATAAGGAAACACAGATTTCAAAAACCTGAGTGGATGAGATCCATCATCTCAATAAGAGTAACTCATTTAGAATAAGGACAACACTGATTACAAAAAAAAAAAGCCTGGGAATGTGATAGACACCTAAATCTGGCCTTGTACCTGACTTGGTTTGGTGCTTGATTAAGTAGAGTTAATTAAGATATTTTTTGTTTGACAAAAGAGAGAAGAAAAAAAAAACCTTTTTGTCATTGAAATCAATTTTATATCCAAGGTTTTTAATTGTTGAATCAATTTTTTAGAAAATTCAAATGTTTTGATTTTTGTATTTTTTAAAAATTAAATTTTTGAAATTTTTATTAAATGATGGATTCAGTTAAGAAATTTCTTAAAGGTTTTTTTTTCCATTTTGACATAAAAAATAAGCAACCAACTTCTAAAAATGACCAATGGTATCTATGATAGGCAGCTGTTAGGATGAGGACAATAGTCTGCATGCTCTGATTAAGATTAATAGTCATTTATGTATTTGTAAGCATCTTATGTGAGCCCTCCCTCCCTCCCCCAATGATTTATTGTGAAACTTTTTGCATAGACTACAATTAATGGTTTCATCCATTCTGTATTTTCTGAAAAGAATATTTTGTGGGCAGCAATTGTAAAACATTGTTTTTCCTCATTTGTCCAGTCATGTTCACCATTGAAACCAGCTTTTCCTGAAAGAGGTCATCATCTAAGTACATTTGTTAAGGGGTCATATGAATAGATGCAAATCTATTCAAAGCTTGTATAGAAAAATAGATGCCCACAGATAGAAAGTTTCAAAATTGTTTTAGAATAAATTTTTCTAAAAAAAATAGGGGAATCTAGTTTGTCAACTTAACACTCAGCTTTCAAATGTTGATATTTGAGTCTGCTTAGAGTTGAGATTAGGGTTAACAATAAAAATGGCAGTTATCATTGAAAACCATTAGTAAAAGTGAACATTAAAAATCTTAACTCCATGAAAACTGAATGAAAGTAATCATTTTGTGATATTTCATCACAACTGACCCAAATAGGAAAACAATATTTGAAAAGTTTGTGTTAAGTTAGTGAGTCTGACTAGATTTACCAAAAATTGAATAATCCTATTTTAAGTGATTTTAGCTTTACATGAAGTCTATAGATTTTGATTGTTGAATATATAAGCTGAGCAAACCCTGCATTTGAAGATTATGAACAGCATTAAAGCTGATTTTGTCTTTATTCACTATAAAAAGGCAAGTAACTAAAATTATGAATTTTATTTTTTTAATGCAAGAAAATTGAATCATTTTTTTATGATTGATGTTTCTTTGACTCGTAGAATTTTTTTTTTTTTTTTTTTTTGGTGGGGGGGGCAATGGTCATGATTTTAACCAGTGTCTGAATGATTTACAACTAGTAAATGATATAATCTAGTAAACAAACTGTAATGTATTTCCTTCCCTAACTCTAAAAACCATTTGAATGTGTGGTGCTAATGATTTGATATTAACTAAATCACTTTGGTCTAAACTGGATGGCACTTCATGAACACAAATGAATAGCATTGAACATTTCATGAAAGCAGAAGCACCCCCTCCCCTCAAGAAAAATCTCAGCTTTATAGAGCCATCCCAGATTTTCCAACCATCATTTGTTCTGGTAAGCAAAGCAGGGCCTTGTAAGTGAATTAATGCTCTGAAATCAGCCTCATGTTTCTACTCATATGGTTTGTCTAACAACGTCTTCTATTGATCAACTTTAATACAGAAATACAGGTTGTCACCCTAAGAAATTGGCAGACCTGATACAAAATCAAGATAGGCATGGTTTGGTTATGATGACAAAAGGAAAAATCATTGACAATAATTGTATAAATATGTAGCAGCAGAATGCCAAAATCAGGTTTATACAATTCATACATTATATATGTATATGTGAAAATTACATACATACACACATGAATATATATATATTTATATATATATATATATGTGTGTGTGTGTGTTTAGATTTTTTCACATGTATATATAAAGTTCAGCTTCTAATGGAAATTATCTTTATTAAAAATGCTCACAAGCAGATTGGCCTTTCAAATTGTATTGACATTTGATGCTTACTTCTATTTAGGATTTATTGCAGTTGATTATTAGTTGTAACATTCTGACTCAATGCTTAAGGCTGGATATTTTTCTAATCTAATAATTCTACTACTTGGGAGGAGAGAGAGAGAGAATTCCAAATCATAGTTGCTCATTAAGTTTGAATTGAATAAAAGATAAATTCTAGATATGAATTCAGCACTCATCAAATGGATCAGATTCATTTTCAACTGGGCAAGTCTATATCAATTTGGTCGATCACCAACCCAAGTTAGACACAAGGCCAGTTTTACATGCTCATTATATCACCAGGCTTTTGTAATTAGTGTAGCCCTTCATCTAGTTGTGTTGACAGGTCTTATCCACCCAGGAATTTGGAATCCATGTTATCCTTACACTTAAATGAGTTACTCTCCCAAGTTTGTAAGCCTCATCTGCCCGAGACATCTGGGCAAGTAATTGTTAGGTTTTATCATATAAACCAAATTCCTGCCAGTTATTTCCCAAATAAAAAATAATTTTTTACTGTTTTCTAATTTTCAAATTTAATGGATGCTTTTTGGTTCTTTCTTTTTGAATAATAAGCAACAGATTCCAGTTAATTATTCAATTGATTTATAGATTTAATTTTCCACTTATTTATTTGAACTTGTGTTCAATTGTTAGGAAAAGTGAAACCCTAATCTCACACTATAACAGTATATTAGGATGATCTAGACATAATCTTTTCTCATACCTACATTCACTATTTTTACACCTAAACAAATGTTTTATATACACTTGTCAACTCCCATTTAGCCTGACTTTTTTTCTTGTAGATGTCAAGATGAATTTAAACTATTCTTATTAACAGGAGCCTGAAAATTAATGTGTGCAGATGCCTCCATATATATATATATAAATTTTTTTCCTTCATTATGGAAGTAGACATATTACTCAAATTCATAATAGTATAAAAATGAATATAAATTTCCAATAGAACAACTACTTCTAATGACTTAATTGAGACCCATAATCAGTGCATTTTGTGTTGCTTCAAATATGGTGAGAGGTAAAATGTTTTTTCATTTAAACATTATTATTTCAGAATACAAAATATTTTGGGAAATTTTCTTTATTTTTTTAATGATTTTCTTTTGAAGGTTTTTTTCTTTTTTTGATTTAATCAAATGAACTTTAGATTTGTGTTTGATCCAAGGATGAGTATTAATCTTGACCAGATTTCTTCGTATGTTAATCTGTTGAAACAGAAGCAGTAAAAGCCATATCAGCTCTTCAAAATGGTGCCCAACATCTTTTAAATAATCACTTCCATAACACTTGATGGTGCACTGCTTTATTCAGCCTTTCAGAAATTTCTAGGTCTTCTTATAAAACAATGGAAACATTAAAATAAGTTTGAATACGAAGTAAAAATCTATCTCTTCATGCACGATACATGAATTGCACTTTAAAAAAGAAAGAGTTATTGAAGGATAATTAATATTTAAATGTCATGTTGAGATGATTTTCTATGATTTTTGAAATATTATCTTTTAATTAAAAGGTCTAATCCAATCTTGATTGACTAATTGAATCTTTTTTTCAATTTTCTTCTTCATTGCTTCATTCTAATAAGCTTCTTGGCTTTGAAAGATTTTCTTAAAAGTGCAACAAAAAAGCTTTAGAATCAAAAATGCCATAAAAATGTCACACCTCCTTAGCAGGTGGCAAGTGCTAGCTCTTTACTTGTGAGTTATTATCTGATAGGTTCTATTACTAGGATCACCATTCAGCATTCTAGAAACCACAGAAAAAAATCTTCATAAATGTGTTTGTTAATTCTTTTTAACCTATTACTATCTATTGTATACTTTAGAAAGCCTACAGAGTTCACTGAATTTAAGATAAGACTAGACTACCTCCCCCCACCCACTGTACATTGACAATAACTACTATTTGTCATTGCACTTAACTTTAAATTAGCCTTTTAGAAATTATAAACCTAAATAAATTCTTTTTGTATAACTCAATGTGTAAGGTGATCATGATTTCAAGATACTTTGAATTCTTTACAACATTAGAAAAATTTAATTAAAAATAAGATTTTAATGAGTTTTATTATTTCTTATTTTTTTATATATTTAAACTCCTTGCAAAAAATATTTAAATTTTGCTTGGTAATTTCTATTTCCTAAATATTTGGACCATTAGTCTCACCTTTAACCTTTTAAGTAGCAAGTTTTGTTGGTCACCCTGATTTATTGAAGAAGGACCATTGTTTTCAGTGGTGTGAGTTTGTCCATGCATCCACAATATTACTGGATAACAATCCATTACTTTTATCTGAAAATTTGCCACAAGTCGTATTTTTAGATGTAGATGGGCATAGTACAAAAAATTTTATTAAGAAAATTCTTGTTGCTCCCCAGGGGCCTAAAATGAGTCAAAAACACCACAAAATTTACAAAAATGACGCTTTTTTGCCACATAACTTTTGATCCATCCAGATTTTTCTTAAATTTGGCCAAAATGTTGAGGGAATTGTCCCAAATGTAAATTCAGTATTTCTGAACATGACAAAATTCTGGTTCACATCCCTTTGGGCTTTTGGGGGGCTATTTAACGTTTCTGTCCCAAATATCATTTTGTATGTCTTTTTTTATGTTCCATTCACTTTGCACTTAATGGGGACTATGCATGTTTTACTTGTTTGTTTGGTGAAAATTACTAAATTAAAAAAAAATTCTATTTGATAAGATTTCTGAAAAAAATGTGATTAGAAACAAAATGTTGCTGTAATAGAAAAAGTTATTTGGCCTATTTTTTAGTTTTATAATTTGTATACAGACATAAATATGTAAATGTGTTGGAATTGAGTTACTTTAGCATTTAGAGGGTTAACATTTCATCTACTAAGATCCACCTACTCTTCCAAGGTTTTTTTCAAATTTTTCTTTTTCTTAGATAACATCTTTTTTTCTTTCTGTTATTCATTCAATAAAAGGACAAAATAAATGTCATCAGACATTTTTTGACTTTGACACATTTTTTATTCTTCCTCACTTTTTTTATTAATTTTAGTCTTTTTTTCTTTTCTCTACAAATTTCTATTTAACTTATTAATTATGCTTTACTTCATGATATTTTCAAATGACCTTAAGGAAAAACAAATTAAAAATTTTCTACTTTGAAAGAATTCCTATTTTTAATAAATTGTTCATTAAATATTTCTTTTACTTTCTCAGTTTTATTCTAATTATTGCCAGTGTCAAATACTGTGTATATTGTATAGTTTAGGGACTTTGGAAATTGGGGCCATTAAGATGATCTTCTTCTTTGCAGCTGACTTGGATAGCCTTTTTATCTTGCTCTTGAGATCAAAACTAGACTTGCCTTATAATATTAAGTAATATATGTATTTTGTACAAATAAATGAGTTAAGTTTTTAAAGGTCTTTGAGTTGTCCTTGTTTCTGAAAAACAAATCTTCTACAATACAATCTTCTATTTTAGACACTTAAGGAAAAAAGTGGAATACACCAATTCCTCAAAGGATTTATTTATATATATATATATATATATATATATATATATATATACACACACACACAAATAATTAAAATCCTTTTCTATCATTAAATTATCTTAATGAGTTCAATCAATCATGTTTTGATGAGCCAATCTAGAAATCTGTGACCTGCAATAAAAATGTGTTAATGTTGTCTATTCCTGGATTTGATAGGTTTGTAATTTGTACAAATTGAAACTTGAATGAGTTTAGAAAAAAGAAAATTAGTTTGATGGTTGAAGGAATTTGTTTCAAAGAAAATTCATTGATTAAGAAAGAAAGAAAAAAGTTGTGTTAGAAGCAAAAAATGGAAATTAATGATTCAACACCATTTTCATTTCTATCTAGAATAAGATTCAGATAGCAATTCATGTCAAGTAATTCAATCTTGTAATACTTTAAAAAGTTTGGGATCATCAGAACAATGGCTGATGATTATACAGGCAAGATAATGACAGTCACCAAAACGTCTTGAGTAAGTGCCTTTGCAAATAACTATAGATGTACCATCACCATTGTTGAGCACTTTAACTGTGAATATAAGAAACAATTCTATTCATTGACTGTATATATATATATATATGTATATATATATATATATATATAATAGTCAGTTCTAAGTTTATTTCAACTAATAATAGTGATCATCCTTGACTGTTGAATTATTCAGACTGAAATAATTAATCCAGTTATCAAATATAAAAGTAATAATAATGAATTCATATTTGACATTTGACAACTAAATATTTTCATTTCCTCTCCAAATTCATGTAATGTTATTTCATTTTAATGTAATTAATAATTTAAAGAAAGTAGGATCCATTTCACTTTAAACTACTTTTTCTTTTGCATTGATTTTTTGTTGAATTTCTTTAGACTAATGAAGCCTTTGTTGCCAATAAGTATAAATTCCTTTCCATACATACATACACTATACATATCAGCACCTTCGGGTGCAGATATAGATTAATACCATTAAGACATTTTTAACCTTATTAAAAATCAGAATTTATACTTCTATTTTTGATTCTATGAAACTTTTTAGTGTTTTAATAATTTGATTTTGCTCGTTTAATGGAAAAATGAAGGTTTTTTTTTTCTCTGTTTTTGAGAGATTGTTGATGAGAAAAACAGTTGCCAAAGGATAATTGCTTTTTTCCTTTTTAAAAAAAAAGTTAGATTTGTTTAACTTGCCCTCAATAATAATAAACCTAATAATTAACTGAATTTAATCATAAAACAGATTATTCCATTTTTTTAAAATAGGGTTAAAAAACTGTTCCATTTTAAATGAAAAAAAAATCTTTGTAACCATGATTTTTAAAAATGTTCTAATAATAAAATGTATTTTCATTTTGTTTTTTTCCCATTGGAAGTCAAAACAATATCAATTAACGATGCTATAAAGCGGAAAGAAAATCGAAATATGTCAGACAAAATTGTTTCACGTTTAGACACAAACTCAATATTTTTTCTCTTTTAGTTAAAATGGCTTTTATTTTAAGAAAGTATCTTACTTAATAAAATTATAATATGCAACTAGTATCATCATCATCATCATGTTGCTTCAGGCAAGATAGAATTCACTACATCTAAGTTAATATCAAGTTATGTTCAATTTACTTTGAACTCCATTTTTTATTTAATTAATCTTCAGACACAGACTCTGTTAAAAAAGACCAACTACAGCACAATAAAGGGTTTTGTGCACTTTTAAGTGAGGAGCATTAAAAGGGAGATTTTTATTCTCATCCAGAGTGAATTATAACTAAGTATATATTTGAAAGACTGGGTATGTTAATGAAATGAAAGAAGTCTACCTCCATGGATTAAATAGAGGGTTAAGGTCCAAATCTTGTGAAAACTCTTGATGACTACATGTAGGTTTCCTAATTCGCTCCCCTGAATAAGTACCAAAGGTTTGATTGGCAATAATATTATTAAAAGTAATGAAGATGAAGACAATTGTCAGAAACTTGTTTAATTCCTCATTGTACAGAAACTGATTTTGTTTTTATTTTAAAAATCAATTTAAGCATCAGATTTTAAAACAGTGTCTTTGAATTATGAAAAGACAAAATGTGGTTTTTTTTTTATTTATTTGTTGGTTAATTTTATGAGAGAAAATATTTTTGTTTCTCATCTTGTGACATCTTTATGGAAAATGGAAAATAGATTGTCATTCATTAGGGATATCCAAAAGCAGAGAACAAACTGGCAGCCAGCCCCTTTTGTACATCCTTCTTTTGGACTGGTCTTGTCTTGATGTCCTATAATTATTAAAACTAAAGAAATCTGAAGCTAACATTGATAAGAAAATAAGAGTAAAAATTATCAAACCCCATCTTAAGAATTTCAAAAATCCAACCACCTTTTTTGGTATAAATTAAAAAGAACAAACTCAACCCCTTTTCAAAATTGAATATCAAATATAGTGATACTCACTAAGTATATATGATATTAAATATAGTGATGCTCACCAAGTATATATAATATCAAATGAAAGTCCATCAATAATTAGGATATTGTCAGCATTACAATTAGATAAAATTAATAGAAAAAATACATAATGAAATGTTTTTTTAAAAATGTTTTTATTATAGTAAATAATAGGCTTTATTGAACACAATATGCCACATAGTAATTTGAAAAAAATTGTTAGTGATAGTCTTGTTTGTTTGACATTTTAACAATGTTAATTTGGTGTAGAAGGAAATGATTTTGTTGTTTTCCTTTTGACAAATAATGTTTTTGTAGGATGTTTAGTGCTTTTCAATTTCTCATCTAATAATTCTCTCTTTACAAATCTTTATTGCAAAAAGATTATCAAGTTTTGAGTTTCAAATAAAATTTTAAGAAATTCTCATCTGTGAAATATCTTAATCTTAAAACTTCTAATCTACACAAACAAGACTTAATGATTTAGGTGGTGTATATACACCCACCAAAATGATATTTTATGATTTAGGTGGTGTATATACACCCACCAAAATGATGTTTTATGATTTAGGTGGTGTATATACACCCACCAAAACGATTTTTTATGATTTAAGTGGTGCATATACACCCACCAAAATGATGTTTTATCCCCAATTAATGATATTTAAATGTTGATCAATTGTAATTGCTAATTCTTGTTAAAATGATGAGATGTGTGTTCTTAAGATGATCAGATGTGTAGTCATGTTTGTTTTTATTAGAATAGTAATCAACAGATCCTGGTAAATAGCTCTTGACTAAATTACTTTATTAGTATTTTCAGCATCTTTATAGAAATACTATTGTCCCTCTCCATCTTGATATTCTTAGTTGTTATGCTTTGGATGATTAAAAGCTTTCAAATGATCAATGAAGTTATTGTAGTTTTGTTTAGGAATAATCAACAAAGAAGAAGACGAAGAAGGTAGCCATTTCAAGTGTTTGATTTTCTTATTGAGAAAGACTTTCCAAATGTAATAATAATAATAATGATAATAATAATAATACTAACAACATAACTAAAGCCATTGAATACTAAATCTCCTCTCATGACCAATCATATTTTTGTTTTGATGCAATTCCTTAAGAAAAGATATCTTCCTCCTCTTCCTCTGGTCAAATGTACCTCTTTTTTTATAGTATAAATAGGCTTGTCATTTTTATGAGTCATAAAATAGAGAAAAATCATTTTTGAATAAGGAATTAGAGGAAATCCTTTCCCCCAAAAAAAATTCAGTTTGATTTTTATACTCCCTAGAAATGCTTTGTGATGGTAAGTATATTTTTGTAGGGGACAAAAAGTGTTTAAGTGCAAAGCAGAGGCATTGAGACATTCAATATCAAATCTAAGAGGTCTTTTTATTGGTAGACAAGAATATAACTTTTTTTTCCTTGAATAATTAAATCATACATTGGGCATTTAAACAAAATTTAATCCTTTTCTAGAATCAAATAAGATTTCAATCTTGACATCACATTGGCTAATTGTTAATATCTCTGTCTATTAGTGTAATCTTTTAATATAGAGAAATATAGCTGTACTTCTTTACCTTTAAATAGATTGATCATTTAATTTTAGAACATCTTGGATACCTAACTGCTTTTTTAGTTTTTTTGGTTGATTCTTACTTTTCACTGTTTTTTTCCAATTTCTCATTCTTTAAGACTTTTTCTGCCTGGATATAAATTTAAATGGGAAGATTTTCATTTAATTCAATTATTGAAATAAACTTTTTTTTTAAAGATTTGTCCTAATTATTTGCATTATTTTATGTCCATCCTCAGAGATTGCAGGTTCAATTGAAGAAAATCACTTAAAATTAGAGTTAAGTCTTGATTTTGATTCTATTTAACAAAACAATTCCTTTGAAGGATAAAAACAAAATGTTTGAATAAAAGTTGCCAATTTTGACTTTGGCACCAAACACCTTGAAATGGTCAAAGTTTATCATGTGCAAAACAACATTGTTAATAAAAAGGTTGAGCAGTGTGCTATATAAATCCTAAATAATACAAATTCTCTAAATAATAGTGGGACCATTAAATTTTAAAACTATTTAATCATTTCTGAATTAGTTTTGAAAGATATTCACTTAAATTATATCTTTATTTAAAGCAAAATAATATAAAATGTTTTAAAAAGATTGAATATATTTGAAGTAGATGCTTGAAAGATACCAGAATGTTTTGTCTAAAATAATAAGTGCTTTTAAAAAGTTTTAAAAGATGAGAAATAATTTTAAAACAAAATGTCATGACAGAGGAATGCAGTTTCATAAGAAACCAAAATAAGTTTGAGGAGGAGAGACATTGAAGAAGAATATTGAAAAAAAAAAAGACCCATTTAATAAAATAAAAAAAACTCATTAATGTTCAATATTCCTTTAATAATTAGTGAAGACAATTTCACAAAAAAGAATTGATTCTTCAAATTAATAATTAATTAATTCTTAAAAAAATGTATTTAAAAGAAAAAAGTAAAAATCTTGTCATCATGATATTTTTTTATTTTTTTTTTAGGGCATCCAAAATTGTTGGGAAAGACATAAAACACTTAATCTAAAAGGTAAGTTTCTTATTCATTTATAGAAAGCATTCAAGGTTTTCTTCATTTAACTCTTTATTCACTTCAATTAACTAGCTTGACCAATCGAAATATCCAGTATTATTATTACTAAATTGGTTCCATAAAGAAACTGTTGTGTATCTAGGATTTAAGGGACAAGCAATTAAAAAAGATTATCCAAAAATTTTGATTGCCAACTATTTTTATGATTTATGAGAAATGCAGCAAAGCTTTGGTTTTTAATTATGGCTAAAACAATTACTTAATACTTAATTATCTTGGGTAAAGAATGATATTGGGCTGCAATCAGTGAAGGCATTGATTTAGCATTATTACTTAGTTGTATTTTGCAAAATAAGAACAATCTATCCATGTGGATTGAATAAAGGGTTTGGTTTAGAATTCTATAAAAATTCCAGCTTCCATTTGAAGGATTCCCAAATGAAGTATAACATTTGAGGAAGATTGAAGAACATATTGGCCAAAACATTGTGTCTTCAAATCCTTTAACTTGATTGGCTACAGAGAAAGTGACAAAAATCATTAAGAGACGGAAACAGGAAGAGGGAGGAGGGGCAGAGAGAAAGATGTAATATTTAGAGGGAGAGACAGAAAGAGAAAGATGCAATATTTAGAGGGAGAGACAGAAAGAGAAAGATGCAATATTTAGAGGGAGAGACAGAAAGAGAAAGAACCAAATTTTGAAAAGAGTTATTTTATTGAATCTCTTTTTAATGATAGAATGAATATGAATGAAACTTAACAAAAACCTTTCTTTTGTATTGCATGTTAAAAATCTTTCCAATGTATTTCCTCTCAACCCAATTGCATACTAATTTTGTTTAGATTTTCTTCCATAATTTAATCTTTTAATAAGAATTATTTTGTGACCATCACTTTAGAGCTCTTCATAAAAAATGAAATTCTCTGTTCATTTAAATCAAATTAAATCAAGAAAATTCCAAACTGAATAAAAATTCAGCAGCAGCAGCAAAGATTTGTGTGTTGCTGCGAAACCATTTCTATTGATTGTTGGTTTGAGGGGAAAACAAGACTGAGGGGGTCAATGGATTGGCTGTCCCTTTTTTTCACTGGCTGCACCCACCCACCACATTCAATTGCTATTGCCCTCTTTTGGAAATTCATTTCAAGAGAGAGAGAGAGAATCCTCAATAGAATCAACCTGATTATTGCTGTGATCCTAGAAGATCAAAAATTCAATCTTGATTTCTTTTTGCTTCATTTTATTTCAAGTTTTTATAAATCGTCATCTCTAACAATCTAACCAATTTGGTCATTGAGAAGTTCAACTGACCACAGACCAAATCGAGATTTTAGCTTTAAGGAATTTATGGCTTCAATAGATTCTTTTTTAACCCCACCCTTACCCCTGAAATTGAAAAAAACAAAAAAAGAACTTTTAAATCTTCTCATTGAATTCTATTATTTGTTTTTATGTTTATTTTGTCTTTTAAGCAAAATGTCTGAAAAACTACTTGACATTATTTAATGAAACTTTGAACCTAAAAAGCAATTGATTAGATTTGCCTTTGAAGATTCTCTATTCAGATTTCCACTTTTTTATTATTAACATTATTATTATTATTATTACTATTATTTCTATTACAATTATTACCATTATGTTTTATATTCAACTGAGAAATAAAATATAACCTTTAAAACAAAATGGTTTCTTCAAATAAAAAGTTAATTGAATCCATAAAACCAAATTGACACAAATGATTTCAATTGTTTTATTTGGATTTATTTTCTAAATAAAATGCTATTTTAATCAATATTAAAATGGATTCTCTACAAATGATGCCTTGATGGCCTTACCTAATTATTTATTGTATTTGATGATGATGATGATGGAAGGAGGGAGGAAGTATAATAATATTCAAATTGGCATAAAAAATCTTCATAAAATCCATTTTTTTTAAGGTTTTCACTTATCTGAAAATAATATCCATAAAAAGTTGCTGCTTTTTCTTGTTATTTGATCTTCTGTTTATAAAAGCATTAATGAAGCCAACTCAATAAATAATTTCATCAAAAGATTTGCACCAAATGCTCTCGTGACCCTTGACCTGACATCATTGCTTGACCTGAGTCATTGCTTTAAACAAGTCCAACTTTGATGTCATTTCATCAAAAATGCATGACTTTTCATTGGCAATTTATTTCCAGCAGCAAAAAGCCAAGCCATTCTTTTTTCTAATTTTTTTGCATTTCATTTTTTTCTAATCTTTCTAAAACCAGAAAAAAAGGCAACCAAAACCTCTTTGATAATTGCATTGATGTTGCTTGAATTATAATAAGAATCCTTGCTTTAACAAGCCACACACACACACACACACACACACACACACATGCGTGCGAGATCTAAACAATATTTTTACTTAAGACTAGCCTCTTTTTTTTAAATGAATCTTTGTTAAATCTGTGATTTTTTTTTCACTCAAGGTCTTTTTTTTTCTATTGATTTATACTTGCTTTAATTAGTTTTGTTTGTTTATAAAGCTTCTACCTCTTTACTAACCCTTCCTCTTTATCTCTTTTCCTCTGTCTGTCTCTCCCTCTCTCTCCTTAACAGCCATGACATTAAAATAACTTCTTCTAAATCCATAGGATCCAATCCCACCAATTTTGAACTTCTTTGTTGCTTCTTCGTCATTAGTTTCTCTTTCAAACGACCAACTTGTTGTTGTTGTTGTTGTTAATCTGAAAATATTTTTTGTTTTTTTTTAAAGACAAACTCAGTTGTGCTTTCTGTTCTTTAATATTTCCTTTTTAGAAGGAATTCATCCAATTCTTTTAATATCTTTAAACCTACAAAATCTTGAGAGACATTCTCACAGATTTGAAACAATATCACATAATCAGTGTTTTTTTTTTCATTAGGTTTGGGAAATTGCTTGTCAACTAAAATAATTGTAAATAAAAAAATTAAAAGATACTTTTTCTATTCTAAAATATTCTTTAATTTTTTATTTAAAGTTAAATAAATGTTGACTGAAAATAAACATTCTAATTTCAATGTAATAATTATTCTATAAAACTTTCCAGAATTTAGATTTTGCCGACACGAAAATTGTTGTTTCACTTAATGTCACTCTTTAATACAATTTCATTAATTTACATTAGATTTTTTTTATTTCATTATTGGAATTAAATGCTTTATATTTCTATTGATTTTTACTACACAGCAATTTCAAAAACTGTTTCTTGAATAGTTTTATCAGTAAAATTATTGCTTGAAAATATTTAGAAATAAAGTTTAACCTCTTCCTTCAAAAAAGAAAATAAAATAATGAATAGATTTAAAGCAATAGCTCTAAAATCTTATGTATTCAATTTCAAGTTCATTGATAAAGTTTTTCAATGTCTTTATTTAATCATAGCTTTTTGTTTTGAATTCAATTCATATGGCTCTAATTTACTTCATTTTTCTGATGACTTCACTTTGTACAATTTTCAAAATCATTTTTTCATTTAATAAAAAAAATCATTTTTCTAAAACAGTTAAATAGTTTTTCTAAATGAACTATAAATTAAATTCCTATTAACCACATTTTTCTGTTTTCAAAAAGCGACAATAAAAATAAACGCTTTACAAATAAATAAAAACTATAAAAATTCACTGAGAAATGAAAACCTACAAAGTTTTTTTATCAAGTGTGAATTGTAAAATAAATAGAAATTCTTAATTTGTTGCCATGATTTAATTCTGCCTCAATTCTATGCCTCATTTGACATTTTCATTGATATGAAACAAAATAATTATAACTTACAAGTTGCAATTCTGAAATATAAATTATTCTATTCTTATGAAGTGACTTAAAATGAAAAAGTTTTCTTGTCAACCAGTTTTTTCTATCAATTACTTTTCTCCATCAAATATAATGCCCTAAAATTGGTTGCCATTAATATTTTTGTTTTTTACTTTTATGTCAATGGTTAGCATTCCAGAAAAAAAAAACATTTCTCTTCCAAATTAATCTCTTGAATTTAAAGGTTTTTTGGGTTTTTTTCAAATATCTTGTTTGTAATAGGGTGTTGCAACAAAAATCTAAGCTTTGACAAAAAGAAAATAAAAAACAATAAAAAGAAAAGTTGTCTCAGTTAATCAAGCATTATCAAAAGTTACAAAAGCTGATGTAATTGTTTCTAGAAAAAAAAAAAATGAAATCTCAGCATTTTGTTGTAAGCATATTGAGATTATCTTGAGTTTAGATTGATTTGATTAATCTCAACCTAATCTCCAATTGTCAAATGGAGATCTGCTGCTGCATGCGAGGAAAATTGGATTTGACATTTAGAGCTTCATTAGAAAAAGGATCTAAGATTCATTGCATTGTTTTTCTATTGACATCAACATATATCACGTTAATTTAGAAGAAGAAAATGAATGAAGTGAAAAGGAAGCAAGGAAGGAAGGAAGGAAAGAAGCAAGGAAGGAAGGAAGGAAGAATTTTTCAATTTAAAAATAATTTTCCTGCTGAGAAACCAAAATAAATGAATAAAAAAGACCAGCTTCATTATTGATAGATCCAAGTGATGTGTGGCGCAACGGATAAAGGCATTGGAGTATGTACACTTCAAAAAGTGAGCATCAGCTAAAGGTTAAGGTTTCAATCCCACTCAAAGGCGGTAATCACAAAATTCCAAGAAGGCATGGTTAACAGAATAAGAACAGGCTACCCCCGTAGTTTGAATAAAGAATTGAGTTTGAAATTCTGTAATTCCCGATTACGACAAGAAGGTTCCCGAGATTGATCACCTGAAGAAGGCCGAAGGGTTGATCGTCCGAAACGTTATGAATAAAGCAATGATAAGGATGAGGACAACAGTCCAAATAATAGTTGTACAGATTAAAAGAAGTTAAAATGTGTGAATGATTTATTTGATAATTGTTTCTCTTTCCAAAAGAAAGCCATTCTTTAACTTCTTTTTTTTTATAACTTTTTATAATAAATGAATCAACAAAAACCTAACAAAATATTGTTTACATAAAAAAGATTCTTTTATTCAATTCTAGAATTACTTTTCTTTTTATCTACATTGTTTTTGTTTTGATTGTTACGACTGGGAAAATTATTTTCTTTTGTTAAGTGTTCTTAATTCATTTTTGCTTCTGGTCAGGATTGAATCTTCACCCTCCCAGATAATAGTAATTACAAAATTAATGGCACCTAATTTTTTTAATTTTTTTTAAGTTGAAAGGCTATAAAGACAGGAGTGCTACCATTAAAATGACCAACCTTTTGTACTCCAGTATTTATTTTTATACTTAGTCACCTTCATTCTCAATAGTCTTTTGCCAGTGATGAATGAGGTGGTCTATTTTCACATCTGGAGCATGCTTTGTCTTTCACATCTCTATGACCACTCTGAAATTAAACTCTGTCTTCAAACTGTGCTGACATCAACTGCATTGGCTCCATAAATCTTCAACATGTGCAAGTGAATGTTGATCAGTTCAGTTTTTCTGTATAGATGATTTCAATGCAGTATCTCTGCTTCTGTTCACATCCATGACAAGAGTGGCTATTTTAGTCTAACACTGTCAATATTTGCAGCTGTAAGATGAAACATTCAGGTCATGAATGAATAAGTTCAGTCATTATAAAAATGCAATTTGCAATCTCTTAAAAACCAAATACCAAAATACCTATTTTTTTAGGAAATTTCAATGGAGAAAATCAAAACTTGTTGAAAAAAAGTCTTTACAAATTTTTAAGAATGTTTTTGATTTAAAAGAATTATTTATGTGTGAATAATATTGACTTGTTTTTTGTTTTTTTCTTTAGGAGAGAAACTTGATCAAAAACATTGTGAAGCCCTTGAAGATATTTTCCGACGTGTTCAGTTTGAAAACTTGGAATTAGAAGCTTGTCATTTAGATGATGAAGTAAGATTTCTTTTTTTTAAGAATTTCCAATTAAAAAAAAAATCTTCATTAATTTGCTTTTGTTTTCTCCTTAAAAAAAAATTAGATTTTAAATTCATTTTTTAAATTGTCTTTTTTTTACTTTAGAGAGAAAAAAAAATAAATTTGAAAATTACGTTTTTAGTTTTATTTAATTTTTTTTTGTTTTATTGAAATATTCCTTTTTGATTCCCTGATTTATCAAAGAGGGACCATTGTTTTTAGTGGTGCCAGTCCATCTGGACTTTTGCCAGATAAGCGTCCATTTCTTTTTTATGAAATTTTGCCACAAGTTGTATTTTTATATGAAGATGAGCAATATTATGAAATTTCTCATTATGTCTCCAAGGGCCTAAAATGGGCAAAAATTATACTTTTTTGGGGGAAGACAGGCATCTAGGAGAAGGAAAATTCTGAAGTAAAAACAAAAACCTGAGGTCTGTTGATCATGTAGTCTGTGGCAATCACTTGCACCGACTGTGTGTTATCAGCAAGCAGTTCCAAGAAGTGTGGATGGTGCTACACAAGCCTTCACCACTCTAAACAAATCCCCGTGTGGTAGTCTGACGACCATACGTGGTTTGATGACCTTCATACGTCGAAATCGACGGGAGAGTCCATCATATTTATATATAAATATATATATATATATATATATATATACTATTTAATCTTCCTTAATCAGAAAAACATTTCATAATAATAGTTTTTAAAAATAATCTAGTTAGAATAAGATGAATCTGATGTTGATGTCTTTAGAACTGAATATTTGTTTAATATTTAATTTGTATAATTTCAGACAGCAGCAGCTCTTTTTGATATGATAGAATATTATGATTCTACAATGAAACTGAATATTTCCTTTAATAAAGACATTGGTATTCGTGGTTGGCAGTCATGTTCACGGATGATTAGAAAGGTAAATTATTACATTGATTCATTTAATAATTGCAAGCTAAAATGGCATTTAGATATTTTGTACTTTTATTTGTTCAGTTCAAATCGGATTTTATCACCGGAAAGGTAGATATGCTAACAAACAAATCAATCCATTTATCATTCTCTCATTTAAAATACAGTTTCTCAAAGAATAAATTTTGAAAATTTTATTTTTCAAAACAACAAAATTCAATCTTGAAAAAAGAATTTCTTAAACTTTTTTTCCAAAATTTTACTTTTAGAAAATATAGCAGACTTTCTAATAAAACCAATCTTTAACTAAATCTTCAAAGTGTTTCTCACTCTATCAGCATGTCCTTGATTCCTTCCTTCCTTGCTTCTTTCCTTCCTTTCTTCCTTCCTTGCTTCCTTCCTTCCTTCCTTCCTTGCTTCCTTCCTTGCTTCCTTCCTTCCTTGCTTCTTTCCTTCCTTCATTCCTTCCTTCCTTCATTACTTTCTTCCTTCCTCCCTTCCTTCATTCCTTCCTTCCTTGCTTCTTTCCTTCCTTCCTCCCTTCCTCCATTCCTTCCTTCCTTCTTTCCTTCCTTCCTTCCTTGCTTCTTTCCTTCCTTCCTTCCTTCCTTCCTTTCTTCATTCCTTCCTTTCTTCCTCCCTTCCTTGCTTCCTTCCTTCCTTCCTTCCTCATTTTTCTGAATCCCAAAAACCAAAGAAATTTCATCCCAAAAATTTCTCACTTTTTTATTGGCTTTTTTTAAAAATAAATTTGAAGCCAAACAGAAAAAGTCATTGAATTGTTATTCAGTTGAGATCTTCAAAATAATTTTTAATTTCAACCAAAAAACAAAAATCAAATAATAATATTTTAGAATAAAGAATTGTTTGAAATTTTCATTTTTAAAAGAAAATTAAATGTTTGTGTTGTAGACACCAAGCCTGAGTCACTTGGATGCTCGTGGATGTGAATTAAATGACCATATTATTCCAGTCTTGGGTCGTTCATTAAAGATGGGTTCTAATTTGACTGTTCTTCATCTTGAGTATACTTATTTATCCGGTCGGCCATTAGTTATATTGGGTAAGCAGAAAATTTCACACTTGTTTTTTCTTTTTTTCTTTAATGTTAATCTTTAATTTATTTATCTTTATGGTAGGATTTTAAATGATCAATAATCTTTATCAATTCTAACATCCTATATTAAACCCTTCCTAACTTTATAATGATTTTGAATTATCAATGAAGATGACTGAAGTCTTCATTGGCTGAAACTTTGTGAAGCTGACTATGATATGAATAAGAACAACAGTCTGAAAAATAAATAAATTATCAAGCCTCATCCCAAGAATAAAATCAATCAAACATATTATTCTCATCTTTATTCTTATAGAAACAATGTTTGTTTATTTGTGGGAATTTTTCGGGTCAGACTTGATAATTTGTATTATTTAGATTATTCAGACTTTTATTCTCATCTTTATTTTTATAGGCACAATGTTTGTTTATTTGTGTGAATTTCTCAGATCAGGCTTGATAATTAGTATTATTTAGATTATTCAGACTTTTATTCTCATCTTTATTCTTATAGACACAATGTTTGTTTATTTGTGTGAATTTCTAAGATCAGGCTTGATAATTAGTATTATTTAGATTATTCAGACTTTTATTTTCATCTTTATTTTTATAGGCACAATGTTTGTTTATTTGTGTGAATTTCTAAGATCAGGCTTGATAATTAGTATTATTTAGATTATTCAAAGATTATTCAGACTTAAATGTTTGAGTTTAAATGTCCTTTCATTTTCTATAGATATCACTTGTCAATCTCATTTTGATTAAGACCCTTAAAAGACTTCATTGAGTTGTGAATTGATTTAACTGAAGCAAATGATCTTTATTTAACATAAAAAGTAATCATTATTAAAAGAGAGATTTCTAAAGCAAATTGTTATGAATTCTTTTTATTCATGTTTTTATTTACAAAATGATTTTTTTTTGTAAATTTGGTTGAACTTGTCTCTTTTAACCTTTAAACTGTGTTTTTTTTTCTTTTTAATTTTCTCTTAAAATCGTTTTAATTTCAAGGTTATCTGATAAGTTATCAAAAAAAAAAGAAAGAAAAAAAGAGAATTATTTTTCTCTGCATTCTAAAATCTTAAAAAGTTTGGCTGCTTTGGAAAACTTTAAAGATTTATTTATCAATTTTAAGTTTTTTAGATTCAGAAGATATTTTTTAAAAAAGAGTAAAATGTTTCTAAAAAGAAATAAAGTCTGAGTTTGTCTTCCAAATATTTTTATTATTCTTATGATGATGATGATGATGATGAATGGATGAAGAGGAATCCATTATTAATTGAAAGAAATCTTTTTTTCTAAAAACAACTTAAATTTAATTTTTGTTCCTTTGTTTTTTATTTATATTTTGACTTGAACCCCCAAATTTTGTAATTGATTCTCACTCTACAGGTATGAACATGGCAGCCTGTTTTTTTAGATTCCATTATATCCACCCACCCAATTAGAGGAGTGGTAGGCTGCATTTGTTGTTGTTTGCTTCTAACTAAAGGCACCCTAGCCCCCCCCCCACATACAACCTTTCAGTAAAACTTTACCTTTGATTATTTTTCTGGACAGAGACAAACATCTACCCACAGTCATTTCAATGACCTATTTTAGGCTTAAATCTCAATTCATAAACAATTAAGACACTCTATCTGTCTGTCTGCCTGTCTATTATGTACCCAGCCAGCATATCATGGTTGCCATTATTATTATTATCATCTTTGTCATGTCCATAAAAAAAACATTAAATACTTGTCTTTTTTGTGTTGAGTAATTTTGAAATGTTTTTTCCTCTGAACAAAACCTTGTTTGATCAGGACAAGTAAAAAAAAAAAAAAATCATAAAATGCTATTAGGACTAGAGTAGACTTACCTTGACCAGCAGTACTTATGCAATAGCATGCACATCAAACAGTGACTGTGGATGGCACAAGGCACCATTGTAGGTGGGGGTGCACTAGAACTTTACTTCATAGCTAATAAATTTTTAAAAACGTGAAAAATAAAAGATATTAATTTTTATAAAAGTGTTTAAACAGAATATACATATTTTTTAGCTCAAATTTTGTTGAGATTCAATTTTTATAAAAAATATAGAAATTATTTGTATTAATTTTATTGGTCTATTTCAAGCTATCACTTATTTTCTGTAAACATTAACATTTATATATATATATATATATATATGATAGAAAAATATTAGAAAAAAAACTATTAAAAACATAATATCCAAAAAAAGAAACAACAATAAATCAGACGCAGGTGTATACACTATAGAATGTAAGAA
>JAUZSX010289667.1:0-14354 GCA_034780655.1 Idiosepius hallami
TTCCCTCTAAACAGCTGTGACTGATTTGGTACTTTTCACGTAGCTCTCGTGTGCAAAACCTTTATGTTTAATTGTCCATGTTATGAATTTTTATTTAAAACAAGAAAATAAATATTTACTAAATGATGAAATTGCATGTCGTTTTCAAAAAGAGGGATACTTTTTTGGTGTATTTCTAACAATAATGACCAGAATAATAGCAAATTTATTTGTTATTTCTGCACGACCCTATATAAATATTTCCATTATTTCTGACGAAAGCTACAATAGAAAATGATAAAGAGGCGTAAAAATGTTGATTCAATGCATGATGATTTCTAAATCTTTCAACGAACTTTTCAACTGATTCTTCAATAAATGGAAAATACATCAGTACAAATGATTTAAACAATTGAATTAAATAAATGTACTTTTCAGTATAGTCGAGAAACGTGAATTCCGGTTTTAACCAAAAACTTAGGCTGTGTTATCAACAGAAAAAAAAAATTCACTTTCAGGTAATTTTTAAAAATGAGATTGTGTATACATTCATTAGATTTTGTTTTGTAACTTTTTCCTGGAGAAATTTAATAATATTAATCAACTCGTTATTCTAATCTTAACCCATAATTTGGTGTACGATATTGTATGGAGCTTTGTTTCAAAATCTGACTGATCACAAATTAGCTTTTTATTTACTTCAATAATAATCTCTGCTTTTAATGCTGGTTTTGTTAAAGCTGGTATTGATAATATTAAATCCCACAAATGTGCAACATCTGCACTTGAAGATGTTGCGAGAAATATTAGCGTTTATTCACCTTTTTTTCTTCCATCCTATATGTAGACCACAGAATGAAGTGATATAAACCTTGCGATATCACAGCCTAATTGTAATTTAATTTTTGATTGATTGATTCACTGTGAAAACTATTTATCAAATTGAGTATAATCCATCCATATGTTTGTAAACCTGGTTGCCAGTCTAATAAAGAATAGTTTTTAATAAAACAAAATTATTTTCAAACATTTCATAGCATCGCTTTATCTTTAAATGGCGTCTCTGGTAAAATACATTGTGTTCAAAATGTCTCTGTACTCAGTAAAACCACTTTAAACTAAATATTTTTTTAATTTACCAAACTTTAGTGAATGACTGGATTTCACGTCAAAATAAAAGTGAAGTCATTCTAATCTAAAAAAATTCATAGAATTTTACATTTTGTTAGTCTTCTGCATCACTGCATATTTGTAAAAATAAACCAGACAATGATAAGTTCACAGTGACTTCTTGAATGTATAGCGTAAGATAATCTTTATTGTATTTCATAGAGGTTAATTGTTATTATGTATGCAGGAAACTTTGTGAGATTCTTCAGAGATGCTAATACTGATTTTTATATATAAAAAAAGAACTTACTATGCGAGGGTTGTACCAAAAGCAATGTCTACTATTTTATAATTCCACCCAAATGGACCAGAGGGGATTGCAAATCACAATGACTCACCGTGTGAATTTATCATCTGAGAGTTTCATCTCTCTGTTGCAAAATATTTACGCTGTGACACTCTAAGAAAGCAACACCTGTCATAGACGTGCATCAGAAGCAGAGATGCGTCATTGAACTCTTCCATGCAAAGAAAAGATTGAGCAGTCACCATTAATCAGTTTCTATTGAATGTTTACGAAGCCGATAATCCAGTTACTAGATAGCTTCATCGATTTCAAAGTGGCGACAGAGATGTGAGCGACAAAGCACGCTCCAGACGCGAAAATCGACCACCTCGTTTATCGCTGACTAATTGACAATGGTTACGACTAAGTAGAAAAAGGCGCTTCTTTAGCATAAAATGTCGCTTATTTTAATGGCACCAATCCCGTCCCTGTAGCGTTTCAACTTTAAAAATATAACTTTAAAAAAAGCTGGCATTATTTTTGGATTGAGTCACGGATCGTTCCAAATGTAATGTCTCCTAAGCAAAAGTGCATTGAGAATGGTGACTATGTAGAAAATACATTCTGAGGGACAAAACATCGCTTGTTTTAATGTTACCACTTCCATTTTCGCAGCTTTTCAACTAAAACAAAATTAATTTAAAAATGAGAGGCATTATTTTTGGAACAATCTTTGTACTAAATTCTTAATCATTAGTATATATCTTATGCTTATTTTTGTGTGAATAACACAGAATAGCATGAACATTTTTGCGACATATCAACATTTTGTTACAACGAGAAAAAGGCATTAAAATTCAATTGGATTTTTTAAACAAATATTTTGATCAACCTAAAACAATCAATTTGACAAAATCTCTAAAAGTGTGTATGCGTGAGGGAGAGAGAGAGAGAGAGAGAGAGAGAGAGAGAGAGAGAGGGAGAGAGAGGGAGAGAAGGAAAGAGAAAGAGAGAGAAAGAGAGTAGATGGCGAGAGGTTGGAGAAAGAGAGATAGAAAAATTGAAAGACAGAGAGATGTAAAAAAAAGTGAAATAATAGGAGCGAGGAAAAGAGAGAGAAACAGGGATAAAAAGGGAGAAATAGAAAGCGACAAAAAGAGAAAGAGAAAAAGATAGAAAGAGAAATAAATTGAGAGAGAAAAAAAAAAGATGGAGAGAAAGAAGATACGGAAAGAGAGAAAGAAGGCGGTAAAGAAAGAGACATATATATATAGAGAGAGGGATAGAGAAAGATAGAGAGAAAGAGAGAAAGTTATGTGTTTGAATGTAAATCTGTATCTCATTCTAAGTTATACTAAATTCAATTGTTTTATTGAGACGCATTTCCCTTCTTTATTTCTTACAAAATATGTTTCCATATCAAAATCCTTTATGTACTTTCTCTTTGTAGAATTGATTTTATTTGTGAATAAAATGTTTTTTTTGCTTTTTAGACAAACTAATTATATGCTTTTACTAATAAAAAGAGATTGAAAAAGAAATTGCATAGTGAAAACTAAATGTGATTTTTCTGAATTAAAATCATTGAATTGTGATTAGATTTCAAGAACTTTTGTTTAATCAAGAATAATGTGTCTAGAAATGAGTCCATTCGAAATTTTCTTTTGTTTGTTATTTTTAAATAAACGCAATTTTTTTTCATTAATGATTTGTATTAATTATACATCATTGAAATTTTTAAATAAAATGTGTAAAACGTGAAAATAAATTTTAAAGACTATTGTTTATCTTATTTTTCAGTTGTTTATGTTTTGTATATTTAAAGAGTAACTTGGAAATCCCAAGTTCTTGTCTTGTGCAATACATCAAGAAAAGAAAAACAATTTATTAAATTTAAGAATTCAGTGGCATGGCTAAGGGGTCCACTACTTGGGACAGGAAAAAAGATGCTGTAATAAAACCACCTAAACAAAATATCCCAGCCAGGCTAAGGTGCAAAAATAGTTTGAAAATAGGATTTATTTATCAAATATTTTTTGTGAAATTAGAAGGAGCTATGACAGGGCTTTATTGTGAAAAAAAAAAAAACTAGTTTAAAGGGTTTTTCGAGTTGTTTTTTTAATTTGACATATGGTAACCAATAACTTAACCAATAGGTTTAAACGAAATTTTAGAAGCCTTGTGCTCCTTCCTTTTTTCTTGCTTCTAATGGGTCAACGTTATTTTTAGGTGTATTACTCCAGTCTTGCACACATACCATCTTCCGAGTGTTTTAGTTGTTTTTTTTGCAAAGTTTCCAGTTATTTATTTTTCTTATTCAATCATGCTGTTTTTAATATTCCTTCCGTGCGAGCTTGCGGCATCCACTTATGATTTGAGTGACAGTTTCTTTCGTTGTCTGTTTAGTTTGTATTTGCTGTTCTCAAGACTTTTATCATTCTTTGTATATAGTTGACGCGTAATGAACTTGTAACACTATGAGACTTGAATAACCACGTTCTCAAAGAAAATCAATCGAAAAAATATTGAAGCCACATAAAAACATTAAACACGGTATAAGGAAACATCAACATTCTTTTATTTAATTGTTTTATTTCATCAACTGGGTTGTTTTAGGATAGTACTAATTCTTTTTTCAACAGACTCTGTCCGCTTGCTCACAGCCAAAGATTAAAAAGATCACAAAGACACTGACCAGCTAGTGTGCTCCTCTCTAACTCTCTCTTCACCTACGGATCCGCATTTCCTGCTATTCACTTTTCTAACTCTGCCCAAATTCTTTTCTCGTCCTCGTTTGCACTCATGGTGTGTTTTTCGAATATTTCTGGAACCATCCCTAACAGTTCATCGAAAATGTAGGATTTTCTTTATTACAAAGGCTCACTGTCGAACATCCTTTGGCTGAAATGTCCACATATATCTTTCGACTCACCATTAAGTATTTAACAAAGATCCCATTAAAAAGTGCCATTATCATGACCACTCTCTCTCAGCAATCAGAATTTTGGTGGCAAGGCAAGTTGGTAATTTGATACCGGAATCCTGATATCGTTACACAGAATCCTGTGTTGCAGTTGGTAGTTAGTGGGATTCCCTGTCAGGTATTAGATAAGCCATATGTTTGTGTTAGTGGGTGCAACTTCTTTAATCTGTCTAAGGAATTCTCTCATTAGTGGTTTTGTTTCCTATCTTAGTTTCCTATTTTCTGTTGGGTCTAGTTTTGTTTTAGTTTTTTGTTCGCTTGTTTTTGCCGCTTATATTGCTATTATTATTAGTAGCAGTATAATTTAATATTGTTGTGGCTATTGTATATTTATGCATTATTATTATTTCATTATTATTGAGATTAGTGGGATTTAACACCAATCATTCAGCAACCAGTGGATTTTACTAGAATTCGAACTCACGTACTGTGATTTCCTAATTCGACTGCCAATCCTCTAGGTCAAAGGGGATTTTCCGTTCATTCAAAAGACTGCTTTTATACAGGATAGTGTTCACATTGACTTTCTCAACGCACTGTATCATATGGCATAAGTAGAAGAAATGTTTCTTGTCAATACTTTTGGTTGTTTGTTAGAAAATCAACTTATCGTTTAAAATAATTGATGAATTGATTAATCTGCCCGAAACTAACATTTCTAATTTTAATTGAGACAGGTGGATTAAGATTAATTCTATTTATTGTCTAAATTAAGACTAAATGTCAACAATCTCATTAGGGAACTTTAACTCCACATTATTTTTTATTTATTTATTTCAGTTCAAATAAAATGTCCAAGGTCAAGTTAAGCATAAGACACGCTCATTTAAAATTTAGAATGTATGTATTATATAATTATATATATTTCTATTCTTGAGATTCTGATTTTAAGCATTATTGTTTATATTTACTTGGTCAAAAACTAACCCAAGTTAGGCATAAGGCTATTTTTTACGTGCTCATTAGATTTTAGGGCTTTTTCTGTCAGTGTTCATCCATCATAGTGGTTATCATCATTACTATTTTTGTGACCAACTAATTCATATATTATTGATCTATAATTAATATTTATAATACATATTATTTTTCATCAAATCTAATGATCTGCCTTTGCAATTGTAAGCCATTTAGATGCAAGTTGTTTTTCCCTGGAGTCTGAGTAACTACTTCTTAGCTTATGAACCCCATTGGGGTCTGTCCCCATCCCAGTCAAATACTTTATTGTATCAAATTCTTCTCGGCTTCTCAGTCTAACACATCAAATCTTCTCGCCATTAGAAGAACAATGACCTTGTAACCTTTCCAGAATATAAGTCTTTACTGGCACTTAAGCAACTTTACACTCCTTGCAGTCTTTGACTACAAGCTACACTTTTACGAACATTTATTCTTACCACTGTTATCACCAAACCCACAATTATCATCATCATCAGCAGCAGCAGCAGCACCATTACCATTATTATTATTATTATTATTATTATTATTATTAATTTCTAACACTGGTTGTATGCTGCTCTTGCATGATGATCGTGACGAGCGGTTTTCCCTGGAGCCACGGTGACAACACCTCTCCCTGCTCCATTCCAACCAGAGACTGTATGGTGCTATTTTTTCATTTATCATAATTATTATTATTTAAAATTTCACAAAAATCACCAGATGCTAGCACACCCAGCAACTTGTAGTTTTTACTGGAGTCAGTGACAACAAGTCTCTTCTGAGTTCCAGGAGATTTCACGCCATTCATGTCAAAGACATATATATGATGCAACATCTTGAATTTTCAAATCTCTGCACCCAATCACACACCCGCTATTAATAGAATCTACCCATTCCTGCTAAAGCCCCTCATGGGCCCTGAAGAGAAAGTCACAATAAGTGTTCTCCGGATCCACAGTATATCTGAATACCTGATAGTCCGTGATTGCAAGCCCTCATCATCATCATTTTTTTCTCGATACCTTTTGGGTTATTTCTGATGTCCTCATGTGTGAAGTAGCCTGTAAGGGGTTAATATATTCTTTCATCTATTACATTGTGCTGCTGTCATACTTTCAAGTCCCTTAACGTTGTTCTTAACTCTTTCGACCCTAACATATCAAAATTATCAATTAGCTCGCCAGAGCCATAATATTAGTGTAATATTGGCGTGTCTTCTTTTGCCTTATGTCATCAGGGCTGATATATCGGCTTTTTAGGGCTCAAAGGGTTAAGCTGTAATGATGGTTGGAATTACTTTTATATTTTATTTCTCGTTCTTTCTCCACACTCCTTTTCTTCTTGTCCGGTTTTAGTTTCTCCGATCTAGTAATAATAATGATAATAATAATAATAATAATAATAATAATAATAATAATAACCCTTGACATATAATTCTAGTCTTAAAAATTTATATATATATATATATATATATATATGCACATACCACATAAGAGAGAAGAGAAGTGGTTGTAGTCAGTGACTACAGGGTATCCAGATATTCTGGAGCGCCAGAGAAGACTTATTGTCACTTTGTCTTCAGGGATCACCACCGGGTGTTGGCAAAGTTGGGAAAATCTATTAATAGCGAGTGTCAGAAATGGAAGCATGAGAGTGAAAACCTAGGGATATGCAGCACCATACAATCCTTGACTGAAATAGTACGGTTACTGTTGGAAATCAGTCAATTTGACTTAAGCAAAAAACACTGGTTGCTGGATGTGGGAGTACTTGGGTTTTGATGTGAGATTTGCTGATAATAATAATAATAATAATATAGTCATTATAGATAATCTTACTGTCATTGCTATAATATTTTGTTTCGCCATAACAATTAGTGAATTTGACTCTAGCAAAAACCACTGGTTGCTGGGTGTGGGAGTACTTGAGGTTTGATGTGAGATTCGCTGATAATGATAATAATAATATTGTTATTATTGATAATCTTACTGTCATTGCTATAATATTTTGTTGCTTCGCCATAATTATTTCTTTTTCTCGTGCTGTGTCCCACGAACGAAGATCTCGGTAACGAGTGATATGACGCGCATATTATTTCATACATTATAAGCTCATACTCTGTGCAGGTCATATGGGTACTTGGCAATCTACTTGGGAGTAGCGAACCTGAAACAGCCATGCAACCATAAAAGCATACCAGAAATGAAAAGCAAGAAACAGCGTATTTGTCCAACAGAACGAAATCACATCATTCGACCAAAATTGATTGGATATACGCTACTATTCGAAAGTTTTAAAGATTGCTAGAAGTATTGCCCGGCTTTACCCAGCACCGGGGACTTACCAATATTTTTTTTTCAAAAAGCCTTTGCGTTTGAAAATGAATTATTTTTCTTAATTTTCAAAAACACATCTCCGTTATTTATTTACTTGTTTATTTTTTTTTTTATTAAAAAACGGTTCTTCGTATCTTATTTGTATCAAAAATTATTTCTTTTCTTATTATCTGGTCTTCTAAACGTGGTTAAAAAAAACATTTTTGAATATCAATTTATTTGGACTGTTATGTACAACAGTCCAAATAAATTGATATACAAGTCCTAATAACTTGAATGTATATAACAATCAAAACTAGGGACACTCGATAGGTAGTTAGGCAATGGAATCGAAATACGTGAGTTCAACAACGTGTGTTACACAAAAAATTACTTGTGAACAAAAAACATGTAGTAACATTATTGTTCTTAGCATAAAATGACTTAAAAGGCTAATATGCCGTAAAACGAAACAAACGCACAATCAAAACTCAACTTAGAAAATTTTGATTACATTTTTTTCTCTCTTATAAAAAACAAAAAACACATAAACAGATTCTTATTTTATTCTACATTTTTTCTTCTTGTTTTTCAGTTTTTAATGACAAGATAAATCATGGATGGATAAATATCAAGAGTAAAAAAATACAAAAAAAAACAACCAAAGGCAAACTTTCTTTTCAGTTCTGAATTCCAACATTGCTCGAAGGCAATTTCAACTTTATTTTACATCAAAAAAGCGATGAATAAGAAATCGAAAATATACGCTATATCTAGACATTATAATTAGATTAGATAAATAAAGACGATATTTATTGGAATAAAACTTCATAGAAATGAGATAGATAGAAAATTAAAATCAAATGTATAAAGATAAGATAATTTTTATATCAAATGAAGAATCTTTTAAGTATACTCTAGCAATAAAAATAAATTAACTTGAAATTGTTTTTAATTTAAAAAAAAGATTCACCCCAAAACTACAAATATAAAGGTGCTTGGTATATTTATAGCATAAGAACACCTTTTACCATTTAATTGTGAGAATAATCATTTTATAAACAGATTTTTATGGTTGCAATATTTAATCCATAGTTGATATCATTTCTTCTTCGAACTGTTTTCAACTTCAATATCCATGATGTATACATAATATAAACGCTAAGATTTAAACTCATCTTTTATTGTACCGTTGTGGTATTCTTTTGAGGTTAATTTGGGCAGGAAGTTATGATTTATAGAGCTTAGTTACTTGCTTGAGAGAGAGTTTCTTCAACATTCTGGTCTTCTGGGAGATGAATCGAAAAATAAACTCAACACTAAGACCAGAAATGCAATTTTCACGTGATTATTGCTGATGTTCACAGCACAAGCATTTGACCCCTCACAGCTAAGACCTCATTCTTTTACTTTTTATTTCACCAGAAAAATTCGAAACATACTGAGTGCTACTCGGTAAAATTAGGCGCTTTTGAAAGCTAAATGATATCGTATTCACGCATAAAAAATTCGAGAGCTTACATTAATTCCTTTGGGTTCCTCTCAGTGATTTTAGACATCAAATTCATCCAACAAAATAAATAAACAGAATACCTAGGTAAAAGCTTTTTTAAATCACAAGTATGTAAAATAGGCTTTGAGCCTCATGGACTATTTGACTGAAGATATTTTATTCTGTGACCTACACTTAGAGTGAAAGAAAAAATACACCACTAATTCCAATGTCCCCTAACCGTCATACTATTTTCCCAAGCGCAAATATTGCGCATTTGTGAGAATTTATTATCAACAACAAAGACTTTAAACATCAAACTATTATTGATGGCAGTGAATATTGTTGTGATAATTAAAACACCAAAATGATGACGGTCAGAAATTAGAACAAAGATATGTAAAAGTTGAGCATCGAATTCGAATTCGAATTGAATTAACGAATTGATGCAGTCAAATTTCGAATAGGAAATGATACGGAACGATTTCTTATAATTTCATACACCTAAAAAAAATCGTTCATTGTTTCTATAAGACATTAAGTATGACATGTTTCAGGTGACAAAAATGTCTAATAGAATATCAATCTTATAAAAAATAGAAAATATAATCAAATTAACCTTGAATCGTTTGACTCCTTATCTATTTTTCTGACTGAAAACCAAATCAAAATTATTCAACGAGTCCGATACCACTATATATCATAATTCAAGTCTCTACCCAAAGTTTGGCAAATATTTTGGGGATCTTTTGTCATCTTTTCTCTCATGCTTCTAGAAGCTGATTTTTTTTAATAGTCGTTTTCGATATTCATCGAAGATATTACGATAAAACACCTATCTAAAAACACCCTAATATTCATAAAGTACAACTTTGTGAATTTTTAAGAAAATAAGCCGCACCATTTCAGGGTGGAAGGGTAATGAACTCATCACTGACAGACATACACATAAAGTTACATTTATATAATTGCTTAATTGTGTTTTACGGCTTATCTACTATTTTAGGTTATTTAATGCCAAAAAACACTTTTGAGAAACGTTTTTTTAAACAACACTAATGCACTTCTTAATCCATAGTTGGAATGGGTAAATTTTAAAATTCACACCTTCCCAAAGAGTATATTCCAAATGTGAATGTAAACGAAAGGACTGAAATTCGAACTCACGTTTTACGATTATGAAGCCAGATTGCCCACCTACTGCCCCAAGTGACCTCCCCTTATAAAATTTGATTAACTTTTATATTTATTTATTTACCTGTCATTTGATTTGTATGGTCTTAACACCTGCAAGATGAACGGAAAATTAGTAGTTCGAATTTGATTTTTGGTATTTCATGTCACAAACAATTTGTAGACGTTTTTTTTATTATTATTTCGTAAATTCAGCTAATTTTCTTGAACTTTATATGGTGCTAGCTTTTTTAGCATTCTTTTTATTTATGGTATATTATACTATCAGACAGTGATATCAATTTAATGAGTAACTTTGCGATCTGTGCAAATTAATTTTAAACGGCAGATGTAATTTCCATTACGATGATAAATAAAACCAAATCTATTGAAACGTTTAAAAAATAGTTTCTCTACTTTTCAGATAACAATTTTATTTATATGGAATGTATTAATCATGTTTATATATTCGGGAATTAAAATGTTTGTATAAAGAATCAAATATATTTAAGAGGCTCCTGTCAATAACTGCTAGCTGTCTGGGGGGAAAATAGACGCAAATACTAACTCCAGTGACTTTATGACTAAATAATATTGATAAAGTGCACCAAAAGATTTTATACTTTTGGACCCTGACATAGAAAATTATATCCAGCGAAAAATACGATACTTATTTAGAAATAGAGCCAATCAACCAATCCTAGCCATTCTTATAGAGTTCCACGAAGGAGGGAAATATCAGCCGTGTTGTATTTTTGCTAAATAATCAAGACCGATATATCGGCTTTTTGGGGTTTAAAGAATTAAAGATTATATACCAATTTGCAGCATTGAAATGTGTTAGGGGAAAATCCTGTTTAGAGGCTCTGTTTGATTTATTTATTTATGGGTTAATTTATTTTTCTTCGTAATCTAGTATAATTTATTATCGATAAGATATTTTTAAGGAGAATATAACTTTAACAATAAAAAGATAAATTTTTCAAAATATAAATGTTAAAATAATTCAAAGAAATCTGAATATTGACAATATGTTCAAATCATTTTTCTGGAAAATATTAATATGAAAAATATATCAAGTTTTTACATTTTCCCAATCTGTTTTTTTTTTATAATTGAAAATTATATCTTTGGGTGATTCCAGGAAGAACTATGGATATCCTGGGTTTATAATGATTCAAGTCAAAAAACAAGTTTTTTTTAAATTTATGAATGTATTCTTAAAATCACACTCTTATTTTATAAAAAAAGAATTTGTACATAACGTATAATTTACATAAAAGTTTCCTGAACAAAAAAAAAGTTTAAAAAAGTAAGATGACCCATTATTTAAAAACAATAATAATCATGTTATTTAAACAAATTTTAATGGTGTATTGAATTTTCCGATTATTGTCCTAATCTTCCTTTTGTCATCTTCGCTAGGTGCCGGTCAAAAGTTCAATACACAAATTATTAACTTTGTCTCAAAGATTACAAAAAGAATGAATTTTTATTGTTTTTTCTTGTAATCAATTATCAAAGTTTTTTTAGATTTTTAAATGAAGCAGTTGAACATGTTTTAAGAATATTTTTCTTATTCCAACCCCCAAATTCATTAATTATTATTTATTCTTGAAAAAAAACTAATCTAGAATATAAGTAGAATATTTCTAGTAATATTTGGAAGTTAACTCTCAAAAGACTAAAATTAACCCAAAAAGTGTTACAATTAAATACACAGGAAATGGGACAGCAAGTTGGAGCATTGGTAAATCCTCAAGCTCTGGAATCGTAGTACTTGAGTTCAAATCCAAGTCAAAATCATTGCATTCACCTTTAGCTGCCTTGGGAAGATGGGGATCATTAACTTGGAAAAGTAGCTCATCTAGGTGAAGGGTAACACCAAATGCAAAAAGCCCGGGTAAGAGCACGTAAAAATGGCCTTGTGCCAAACTTGGGTTGGTGCTCACCAAGTAAATATAATATATCCAAATTTTAATGGTCTGCATTGTTTTTTTGAAAAGAACTATTGCGGTTTTATTTTCTGAAGAGCTACAGAATATAGGGTCTCAAACGACCACAATGATCAATTGAACAATGCTGTTCAAAGTAACATCGCAGTACCTAACAAAATCCTCAAAACGGTCCTCCGAGTTTGGGGTTGAGCATAGGGATAACGACTCTTTCTCTTAAAAACAAGTATGCTAAAGAAACAGCAAAAAAAAAAAAAAAAGAATGCTGCCCAATATACCACTGGGTTTAAATGGTAAATACGACGTAAACAGTAAATATCATCAAATGTTTCACAAACAACTTTCTTGCCAAACGACTGACTTTCAAGAGTGTCCACCGTCTTTTTCTTTTATGTCCGAGAGAACTACGTAGCGGAAAAGAATTCATTTGAATTTGTTGCCTGATTTCATAATATTTTCCTCTTGTATCTGAGACATAGAACATTCTTGTAAATCTAGTAAACCATGGTGCATTGTATGTCAGGAAATCATCTTTTATTCCAAAGATTACGTCTAAGCCACCATGTTTTGAGCTCGACTGATTTTTACAAATAGTTTCTACTATTTTGTCTCATTAGATAAAAACTGGCTACAAAGAAAGGAACTTTGTTTGTTTGTTATTGGTTTTACGGAATATCAACCCTTTTAGGTCATTTTGACACCTAATTATTATTACTTTTGGTTTTAAATGATTATTTTGTTGGAGGAAAGAAGGGGTTTCATACCTTTCCCAAGGGTATTAATCGATTTGATTTGATATTATTTTGTTGGAGGGAAGATGGGGTTTCATATCTTTCCCAAGGGTATTAGTCGATTTGATTTGATATTATTTTGTTGAAGGGAAGATGGGGATTCATACCTTTCCTAAGAGTATTAGTTGACATGTCAACATAGGCTGAACAACTTTGATTTGAACTACGAATCCAAAGTCTGCTGCCTACCCACTGGGCCACATTGACCGCCCCAAAGAATGTTGGAAACTTAATTTATGGAATTCTGGAGTGTCTTAAACAAATCAAATTACAAAGGGTAAAGGGGAATTCCATTTGGCCTAGTGGGTAGGGAGTCGGAATCGTAATACGTGAGTTCAATTCCCAGTCCTTCTATTTGCGTTCATAATTAGACCAATACCCTTGGAAAAGGTATGAAGCGCCACAACCCTTCAGCTATGGATAAAATAGTGAACATTTACTACCTTTAAAGCAAAATTACCTGTGTATACAATGGTTGTTACTGGCATTAAATGACCTAAAAGGTTGATATGCCTTAAAATACAAACAAACGAGAAATAAAAAAAAAAGAATGAAAAATATCTTAACTGATAAATGAACCAACAGTAACAAGGAAGAAATAATTTTATATCTGGACTTTGAAATCGTAAATATGCAAGTTCAAAACCCGGCCAAAGCATTCATTTAAAGTCAGGAGTGAGATCCACTTGGGGCAGTGTGCTACGCAGTCAGACTTCGGAATTGTAGTACACGAGTTCGAATCCCATCTTTGGACTTAACAACGTTGGGAAAGGCATCAATCTAATTGCATGCGGCTACCATTCTAAATCAACTGTCAATGTCATTTGTTCTTTTTTGTGTGTTTTTACGGCATATCAACCTTCTAAGATCATTTAATGCCAAAAACAATCATTTTTGCTACTTATCTCGTAGGAATGTTGGGATTCAAACCTTGCTCAAGGGTGTTATCTTAATTATGAAAGCACTGGGATTCGAACTTCGTGTACTATGATGCCTACCGACGAAGTTAAATCGACTTCCCCCAGAGTCGGTGTAGTCAAGCAGGAAGACGATTTTTTACCGTTTAAGCTCAGAATCTTCATTGCTGTTTTAGTCCAGCAAGAAAATCTCTGTTTACTCGCTTGAAGATGGATCAACTGTCAATGCCGTTCTAATGAAGGAGGAAGACATCTCTTTATGAATTTGAGCTCAGATCAACTGCCAATCCTGTATTACCCTTTAGAGCTTGGATCAACTGTCAATGCCGTTGTAGTCAAGGAGGAAGACATCTCTTTATGAATTTGAGCTCAGATCAACTGCCAATCCTGTATTACCCTTTAGAGCTTGGATCA
>JAUZSX010289678.1:0-14352 GCA_034780655.1 Idiosepius hallami
TCAAATATATAATGTATATATATATATATATATATATAAATTCAAATATATAATGTATATATATATATATATATATATATAAATTCAAATATATAATGTATATATATATATATATATATATATAAAAACAAATATATAATATATATATATATGTGTGTGTGTGTGTGTATAGAGAGAGAGAGAGAGATTAGCTGAAAGAGATATGGATTGATACATGTATATTTCAAGCGTGATAATGATTTTCTAATTAATCATAGAAATTAATTATTTTGATAATTCTTCGGCCCCACAACAATGGCGATGAGGATGAGATATCGCCACAATATATATTTACTTGGTGAGCACCAACCCAAATTTGGTCATTTTTATGTGCTCTTTTCCTGGCTTTTTTACATTCGGTGTTATCCTTCACCTAGATGAGATGCTCTACCGAGTTAACAATCTCCATCTGCCCGAGGCAGTAAAAGGTGAATACAATGGTTTTTACTGGGATTTGAACTCGTGTACAACGTTTTCAGAGCCCGAGATTTTACCAATCCTCCACCTTCGCCACAACATATATATAAAAGAGAGAAAAACCATTTTCTAAACCGATCGTACGTGTTCTTCTAATTGACCCCGCACTTACAAAATGACCGATTTTGATTTCAAATCTGATCTATCGAGGTCCGTCTGATCACGCTCCGTAAAGAAATAACATACACAAAAGTAAAACTTAGGCGTGATTCGTCGGCTTTATTTGCGTCTACCAAAAACGTGCAACATCGATTTAATTTGGCTTTTTCGTTGTTTAACTTGAATTTTCTTTAAAAGCTGCGGAATTGTCAGTATTTTTCTTTTCAATTCAAAATTATTTATATTCAATTTTCATTTCTCTTCTCTTGTTTCTTTCCTTCTTCTGCTTCTTTTTCTTCTTCTTCTTCTTCTTTTATTTCTTCTTCTTTTTCTTCATTTCGTCTTCCTTTTCTTTGTCTTTTTTTTCTCTTTCTTATTTCATTTTTCTTCTTCTTTTTTTCATTTTCTTGTTCCTCTTCTTCTTTATTTTTTTTCTTCTCTATCTTTTATTTCTCCGTCTTCATCATCATCATCGTCATCATTCTCATCATCATAATCGTCATCGTCGTCATCATCGACGTGGTCGTCATCATCGTCATCATTATCATCATCTTCACCACTAGCACCACAACGATCGCCACTATCATTATCATCATCATCATCATCGTCGTCGACGTGATCGTCATCATCGTCATCATTATCATCATCTTCACCACCACCACCGCCACGATCACCAACATCATCACCACTAGCACCACAACGATCGCCACTATCATTATCATCATCATCACTACCACCCGCCACGATCTCCACGATCATCACTATCAACATCGTCGTCATCTTTGTAATGTTCTAGTCAAATTATAATTTTTTCGGAAAAGGTTGCACTTTTCTGTTTTGTTTTTTTTATTGGTAACTTTAAAGTAAAGTCTATTTTTCAATTGGTTTTATTTATTTTTCATTTTATTTGTTTAGTTTAGAATGTTGCAGTTTTAATTTTGATTCTTTTTAATAAACATTATAACTTTAAATTTAAGTCTATTTTTAAAAATTGAATTTTTTAAAGAACGACCCGCACGTTTATTTTTGTTTGTTTCTTTAGGGGTCTTTTTTGTTGATTTTTTTTTTTACAAAATTGTTATTTTAAATTTAAGTCTATTTTTAAAAATTGAATTTTTTAAAGAAGGGTCGCACGTTTATTTTTGTTTGTTTCTTTGTTTGTTTTTTTTTTTTGTTTTGTTTTGTTTGTTTTTTTACAAAATTGTTATTTTAAATTTAAGTCTATTTTTAAAAATTGATTTTTTTAACGAATGGTCGCACTTTTTTTTTTGTTTTCTTTTTGTTTTGTTTTGGGGTTTTTCATTTTACAAAAATTGTAACTTTAAAGTTAAGTACATTTTTAAAAATTGATTTTATTTATTTTATTTTAATGTCCAGCTTTTCTTTGCTGTTTTTTCAAAAAAAAATTGCTAAATCTTTTTTTTTTTTAATTTTTCTCCCTCTTTATTTATTTATTTTTGTCTCGTATTTTTATTTTAAAGAAAATTTTCTTTGTTTTATTCTATCGCTAATCGACACGTCACGTTGCGTGCAATTGTTTGGAGCTTTCATGATTTCTATTACGTTTTTTTTTTTGCTTTATCCTCATTGGTTTGTGTTTTAAAACTTTTGACGCCTTCTTCGCCATTTTTAATACAACAGAATTTTCAATGATTATATTGATACTATCTATGGGCAGCGACGGTGGAGCATTGGTAAAAGCTCGGGCTATGAAATCGTGTTACGCGAGTTCGAACCCCAGTCAAAACCATTGCATTCACCTTTAGCTGCATCGGGCAGATGGGGCTCGTTAACTCGGGAGAGCATTTCGAACCCCAGTCAAAACCATGCATTCACCTTTAGCTGCCTCGGGCAGATGGGGGTCGTTAACTCGGGAAAGCAGCCCATCTAGGTAAAGGGTAACACCGAATGCAAAAAGCCCGTGTAAGAGCAAGTAAAAATGGCCTTGTGCCAAACTTGGGTTGGTGCTCACCAAGTAAATATAATATTGATACTAGCTATTGTAATACAAATAATCAGACCGCGATGGCTGTATGAGGTCCTACGTCCTGTAGCTCTTCAGGAAATGAAACCACAGTTATTATCTAAAATCAATAACATCCTATTCGTACATGAAGCTTTTCAGAAAATGAAATCTCTTAATAACCCACATTAGTTATTGAAAAGAAAGAAAAAGATTCATGATAGAATTATTGGACTGCAAAATCTTTTTTTTTTATTGCTTACTTTCTTCTCTTGTTTCTTAATAAACGTTTAGATCTTTTATTTTCATTAAAATATTAAGTCGATTAACAGTCACTTCCGTCCTCCGTTTGTGGCACTACATTAAGAATTTCCATTCCATTTTTTTAACCCTTTAAACCCTAAGGAGCTGACATATTTTCCCTTGCAATTTAAGGCAAAAGATGACAAACATACACCAATATTTCGGTCTTAACCTTTGGACACTGACTTAGCAAAATTGCAAACTAGTCACTCAGAGGTGTTCTATTAAAGGACCATACAAGGATACAAGGGTCGAAATTTCGGTATCCGTTTTTTGCTTTAGGCTTCTTAGGCCGATATATGGACCTTTAGAACCGAAAGTGTTAAACAACCCGAAAATTCGTTCCGCTCCTGCGTTAATACCAACATTTCTTTCCTTCTTCTTTCTTTTTGTTAAAAAAAAAATGTTCAAAATAATTTCTGATTTATTTTTTTTTAACAAAAAATAATTCAATCAAAAATGGGATTTAATCACTACATGCCTAATTACAGTCTTTTGTTTTTGCGTTTTTGCAGAACAAGCAATTGGGAAAATTTGGCCGAACCCTAAACCCTTACCCTAAACTCTAAACCCTAAACTCTAACCCTAATCCTAAACTCTAACCCTAATCCTAAACTCTAAACCCTAACCCTAAACCCTAAACCTAAATCCTAAACCCTAAACCCTAAACTCTAAATCCTAAACCCTAAACCCTAAACCCTAACCTTAAACCCTAAACCCTAACCCTAAACCCTAATCCTAAGCCCTAACTTTAAACCCTAAAACCTAACCTTAAACCCTAAAGCCTAACCCTTAACCCTAACCTTAAACCCCAGACCCTAACCCTAAACCCTAATCCTAAGCCCAAATCCTAAACCCTAACCCCTAACCCTAAATCCTAAACCCCCACCCTGAATCCTAACCCGAACCTTAACCCTAGTTAATCAAATTGCTGTCTTACAACCGGTGCAAAGTCCCCGGGCAAAAAATATTTCTCCGTTTGCTTGTTCTGCAAAAGCCCTGGTTTTGTTAAATTTTTTTTTTTTTCGACCCGGTGCAATTTTTTCAAGGAACAGCATTTGATGTTATCACTGGCAAATCAGCAAAAACGGGCCCACTAGTAAACAAATACCAAAAAAAGTTTTTTTTAATTATGTTGTTGTTGAAATAAAAAAAAAAAAGTTTCAAATTGTTTATTTTTGAAAAAGATGTTTTAAACTTAACTTTTCAAATACCGATTGTTTTGTTTTCATAATAACATAAAAAACGATGAATAAAGAACAAAAACGTTCTTTTTATGTGAAAAAGAAGTCGAGGCTATTTATTCCGTGAAACACTCTTGCCACCTAACGAACCACACAGAAACGATTAGAGCAAGAGAAACAAGTTTATATGATTAAATAATAAATAAATATGTGATTAAGACGTCGTCTTCTTTGAAGTCTTAACAAAAATGTCTCGCGCTCGCTTTTTCAATCTACCGCTACCGATTGACAATCGGTAGCGGTATTGGTAGCAAAAGTCTATCGCCGGCAGTACCGATCTACCGAGTGTCAATCAGTAGTCCCAGCTCTGATATATATTTATTTATATATATATATATATATATATATAAATGCTTCCAATATTTTTTAATTACTTATTAGAAGCAAATGATTCAAGACACTTATTAGTGAACGGGAAGGGGCGATCTATTCTAACATTTTTTTCGAACAAGTTCAAATGCTATAAAAAAAATTTCCAAAACTTAAAAAAAAAAAAAAAAGATGAACAAATGCAATAAAACAAAAATAGAATTCATCAATTAATTCAATACATTTTATAGAATCTTTTCCCTAAATTTGGAAGATGGGAACACAGAACAAAAAAAAAAAAAAAAAAAAAAAAAAAAAAAGAAAATGAATAATTAAATAAATAAATAAATAGGGCTTAAGATTTGATTACGAGTTTGTTTTTATATGTATTTATTTATTATCACCACTTATTTGTGTAGAGAGCTAAAATTCTTTTTAATTATCAACAAGGCCAGTTTCAAGTAGAAAAAATATTTTGAATTGAATTCAGTTATTATAGACATCAATGAGTCAGAAAAAAGTCTTTGTCATCAGAAGGATTAAGGTTGAAGTTTTTTTTTGTAGGAATGATTTTTTGGTCATCAAAAGATATGCTTTAATCTTTTGTGATAAGTTTTTTTTTCTTTCTCTCTTTGTTTTGTTTGTGGCAAGAAAAGTGTTCGGTTGTTTTGTTTAGGAAAAAAAAAAAAAGAAAAAAAAAGAAAGTTTTCAATGAAAACATTTGAAAATCACATTTTACTATTTCTCAAACCAAATATTCACCAACGACTTTTCAAGATTTTTAATTTTATTTTTCATCTTATTTTTGTTGAATTTAAGATATTAAGTTTTCTTAGATAAACTATAACAAGTAACAAGAAAAACTTCATCAACTAAATAAAATATACTAATTTTAAAATTCTTCTCTTTTGTTCTTCTTATATTCTTGGCTAGACTTTGCGAACAAAGACACTAAATTAAAAACTAATTATTCCCTTTGTGCAAATGTTTTTTTTAAAGTTCATTTAAAAGAATATAATTTTAAAAGAGGATTTCCCAGATTGCAAATTATACAATATTGGAGAATTTCAAAAATAGAGAAAGTTGTTCTTGCATAGCAGTAACATCTTAAATATTGAAGTCATGGACTAAATGAACCAACACCAGTCAATCTACTCCACTTCTGCCACATTGCCCTTGGGAAAGATATGAATCCAATTAATTTATACCAGCTGCTGGCTAAAATAGTACCGCAAACGTTTATCTAGAAACAATACCAAAGTGAATCACCCAAACAGGAAGATTAAAAAAAGTTGTCAGGATGTACAATACATCATTTCAATTTTTTTGTTGGACAAAATGCAAAAATAGAATAGTTGAGGTTTAAGATCATTTTTAAGGTTAACTCAGATAATTTTCTTGAAAAAAACATAACATTTAAAAATGCTTTTACAAACCATTCTTTAAATAAGGCAAATAACAATAATAGCATTATTCTAAAATAAAGTTTAAGCTGGAAAAAGAAATTTTTTTTTTTGGGCGGGGTGCAATAAGAATACATTTTTTTCCAAAGCTTTATAATATTGGGTTGTCCCAAAAGTTTGAAAACACTTTGAAATTTTACTTGCCAAAATTTTCCTCAAAATAAAGACAATTATTTTTCAAGGGTTTTCTGCCATCAATGTGCAAGCTTTTGGATCTGGTCAAAGTACTAATTAGACAGTTTCAAATCAAGGAATTCTTTACATGCTTCCTCAAACTTTTGGGACATGTAAAAAAAAAAAAAAAAAAAAAACCTCCAAAAATTTTTTTTTTTTTTTTTTTTTTTTTTTTTTAAAAAGCTATTTCTAAAGGTTTTTGTTTTTCAAGATAAATCATTAAATTTATTATTAGTTGATGTCAAATATATTTGATATCTTCAATCTAGGAAAAAAAAAAAAAAAAAATTTTAACAGGATTAGTATATTTTACTCCATAACTGGAGGTTGTTTACTGCATTTCCAAAGGTTTATTAATTCTAAAGTAAATGCAACAAAAAATATGCATTGAAATAAGTGAATACAGATATTAAAGTTTAAAACTATTCCATTATCTGAGGACTGTCCCGAAAGTAATGCCACCTATTTTTCTAAAGTTAAGCTACGAAGAGGGGAATGGTACTATCAAAGGAAGTGATCTTTGGTATTTCAGAGTTTATTCTTCAACATAGTCACCACCACTCATAATTTGCTTTTGCCAGCGATGATTGAGACAATCTATTTTCATATCTGGAGTGAGCTTTGTCTCTCACTTCTCTGTCACCACTCTGAAATCAATGAACCTGTTTCCAAACTGTGCTGATTTCAACTACATTTGATTCATAAACGTTCAACAGGTGATAAAAATATTGATTGGTTGAATATTTTTGAGCATGGAGGAATTCAATGACACATCTATGCTTCTGATGCATGTCCATGACAGGGGTTGTTGTCTCACACCGTCAACATCTGCAACAGAGTGATGAAACATTCCAGTCTCAATATCATAAATTCAGTCATCATAAATAACAATGCAATTTGCAATTCCCCTGGACGGGCAGAATTTAAAAAATTAGAAGGCATTACTTTTGGAACGACTCATGTACATTGTTTTTGATTCTATGAGAATTTTTCGGACAATTGTCCTCATCTTTATTTTGATCTTTATTTTTTTTCTTCACAATGTTTCAACCGGGTGTACCTTCGGTCTTCATCAGGTGTAAATGAGTTAATATTTGCTTTTCTAATGTTTATGTTGCTAGGTTTTTGATTTTGTATTAATTTAACATTGTTTTTGTTTGAACTTGTTCTTAAAAACAGAAAAACATGTTTGTTTGATAAAAAAGTTCATTATTCTTATTTACGTGGGTTGTTCAATAAGTAATGAAAAAATGTCAGGAGAGACATTAAGTATGATTTGATCAAACTACTACTACATGGTGAAGTACATACTCTACAAAATGTCTTACTGACAACTTCCCTTCATTATGGGTTTCAGTGCAGAGGTGTTCATTTTGGAACCAGTTTGATCATGTTTGTCGAACTATGGAAACATGAACGACATAATGCCATTAAATTTTAAACTTGAAAAATACAAGAAGCTTATGGAATGTTAAAGGAGGCCTATGGGGATGAGCGGAAGAGTCAAGCAAGTTTTTATTGGTGGTTTAATAGATTTTCTCAAGGAAATGAACAGGTTGAGGATGAACCCAGATCAGGAGCACTGAACAGTGCATGCAAGGAGGAAAACTTTGAGGAAGTGCAAAGATTAGTGATGCAAGACTGTCGGCTAACTGTGAGATTGATATCTGAAGCAGTTGGAATTAGTATTGGCACAGTGGAGACAGTTCTGATCGAAGATCTGATCAATGTCTCTCCAGACATTTTTGCATTACTTATTGAACATACCAGGAAGGCCATCAAAGGAATAAAAGGGGTACAACACCCTCCTTACAGATATGACACAGCCCTTCTTTCTGAAAGACAGAATCAGAGGAATCAGATTTTAGTCAACAGAAGAGCTAAAAGAATTATTGGAAAATTACCCGAAGGAATTGAAGGTCTTGCAGGATTGGAAGAGACACATGAAGTGTGTAGATGCAGGAGGCCATTATTTTGAAGAGGAAAATGTTTTGTAAGCTTATGAAAATAAATATTATCTCTCCTGACTTATTAAATATACATTAAACATTGATTTTTTTTTTCTAAAATCAAATCCTTAGCTTTATAAAAAATATTCATAATCCTTTTTTTTTTTATATATATTTGTATGTTGTCTAAATAAAAGCAAAATAGTTAATATCTAATGAAATATATAAATAAATGAATTTATCTATTACGGGCAGCAAAGTTGGAACATTGGTAAATGCTCGGGCTCTGGAATAATCGTACGAGAGTTCAAATCCCAGTCAAAACTATTGCATTCACCTTTAGCTACCTCGGGCGGATGGGGCTCGTTAACTCAGTAGAGCATCTCATCTACGTAAAGGGCATCACCGTATGCAAAAAGCCCGGGTAAGAGCATGCAAAAATGGCCAAGTGCCAAAATTGGGTTGGTGCTCACCAAGTAAATAAAACATACAAATAGATGAAATAAAGGAAATGTACAATAAATATTTACCAATGTTCACTTGAGACTTTAGGTCAATACTGATTGCAGCAGAAAAAGTAAACAAGAATTCTTAAAGATTAAGTTATGTTTAATGGAATGATAACAAATTAATCTAGATCAGTGGTTTGCAAACTGTCGTCCGTGGACCTGCGCTAGTCTGTGAGGGTTTTCTTGACAGTCCGCCAGGAACACAGTCACAATAAAAGTTGATGAATTTGTTGACAAAATGCCTTGTTCTTAAATATTTTCATTGAAAATATTACCAATATCAAGCCATAAATATGCTTATAAGATGCCCTAAAACGCATCAAATTATTTTCCCGCGCAAAATTTTCTGAGGTCCTTGAGCGGTCCCTAGACCCCCAGCCGTTATTGGTCTGCTCTCTTCGCTTGCACCCACTCAATCTACCACTGGGCCCTCATGTAAGTTGGAACCCATTTACTGAGCCCCAGTATATGAAAGGTTGGGAACCACTGATCTAGATAAATTGAATAAAGAGTTTGTTTTTTAATTTTATCAATTTGGAAATTCTTTGGGATGAGGCTTTTTAATCTATGTACTAATGTATTTTAGAGGCTTTTGTGGGTTTGGCTAGTAACTTTTTTATTTGGCTAGTAAATGAAAATTTTTAGTTGTCAAAGGTTGACTAAAATTAAATTTGTCTGTAGAGGCCTGTTATTAAAACTTAGGAAGGTGTAAGTATCTGAGTTGCTTTATTTTTTTTTATTTTTTTTTTTTTTTTTTTTAAGTATAGCATTTTTAATTATTAATATTTTTCCAATAAATTCAATCAATTTTAGGATTAGATGTACATTCTTTTATAGAATTCGTTTACAAAAAAAAAAAAAATGACAATGATTTCTTATAGTTATAACAGTAGGCAAAAATCGAACAAAGACCAAAAAAAAAGTTTTCATTACAACTGAAATGCCTTCTTTAAACATTCTTTATGAAAGAATCCTTGCCTTGCATCTAGCTGCATAGAAAAAATAAACTTAGTCAAATTTTGTCCGATATTATTTTATCTTTTCTGTATTCAAAATAAAATAAATAAATCCTCCTATAAAAGATCTTTGACACAAACTATTAAGGCATAAATGTTCTGTGCCATATTTCATCCAACAAGAATTCGTAATAGTGAGGAAAAGCCAGTGAAATCTGAAAGACAATGCCAGGCTTACATAACTTCATTTCATCCCACAAAATATATATGAATTAACTAACAAGCTGTATTTTAGTATAAAACGTCCCAATTCGGATTCTGTTACCAAAATTGGTTTCGTATCAAAAATGAATTTTTTTTTTTTAAATGTCAATTTTTGGTCCAGGATTAAAAAAAATAAATTATTTATCAATAATTGATGTCATAGCGGCTAATTTTTAAAAAGGTTTTTATCCCACATACAAGACAGGAACAAGATCCATCTAATTGTTACTTACAGTCTTCATATTTTTATATTTTTCAAACATACGCTCCTGAATCAGGGCGCATGAGGGTGTCATCAGTGAGACAAAAATTTAAAAAAAAATGCTAGGTATAAAACATAAAAAGATAAAGATAATAAATTTAAAAAAAAAAATGCTAGGTATAAAACATAAAAAGATAAAGATAATAGTCTCTGAATATTGTAAATTAAGTTAGTGTTGTGGGTGAAACACACCTAATGAACTCTACCAATCACTATAAATGTAATCTCTCTCGTCAACCAGATAGAGAGAGAGGATTTCAGTATAGCAGCAGGAGCCGCTATGCTGCCAGGCCATATGCCACCATTTCTGTACCTTTGTTAATATACTTATTTGTTAAACCTTAATACTGTCTTGTTTCTTTTATTTTAACTACATTGCATGCAATGCCCCACTCGACTAACAATCGACCACAACAGTTAGCAAAAAAAGTACTTTTTGTGTGTGAAAATTTAAATTTCGGTTTTGTTGTATCATGCCTCTTTGTGGTAGACATAATAAGAGGGAAAATCAGGGCTCACTAACCACATCATTTATATTATTAAGACCTATGCCTCAATGGGCAAAGCGGATTCCACCTGCTTATAACTAACTGAAATTCGCGACTCCAAATAGACCAAGAACTTGCTTGCGAGGGGCTAAAAATTCTTTAGATTCAACCAAGACTGAATAAACCAGTGATTATCAAACCTTATTTGTGACCGCCCTCTTCTTCACTGCCTTAGCAAAAATGCCAGCACCCCCCTCTTCCAACGACACCAGAACGACAGTAAACCTAAAAGAATATATCGTCGAAGTATACAAGTACTTCTGGTTGCAGTATACAAGTATACAAGTACTTCTGCAGCGACTGGGAAATGCTTCATCAAATTCTCCTATTTTTCCAGCCCTTCTACCAACACCAATATCACATTTTACTGTAATTGCTACAACACTAACTTCAAATTTAAATCCTCCCAAACCATGTTTAATCATGGCCACCCCCTGTTTTATTCTGCTTATCAGACTTGTGAAATTATTTTGTAGAATCAATTGTGAACAAAATATTCCAGATCATAGTGTTTTGATAGTTTCTTTGGATTGACATTGGACATTTCACAAATTTAGTGTAACCTATGTTTATTAGTTTTAATAATGATACTATTCTTGGTTCTAGAGAGTTCAAATTTGATATAGGGTATTGAGACCTGTGGGACAAATTGGAATTGGTTTTGAACCAGTCAGAAAAAATAGCTGCTAAGGTGTTAAACTTGAAAAATGGGATCATAGAAAGCATATAGCAACTGCTGTGTAGGGGTTACATTGGTCATTTGAATGTCTACAGTTTACTAAAATAATTTTCGGCTTTCAATGAATTACAGCAGTTTTCTTAGATTAAAAAAATTATTGGAATTACAAAAAACACAGATCAAAATAAGCACAAAATGAGTATCAAAGCAACCCCCTGAGCAAAGTCGGACAATATTTCTAGTTATAATGATAAAACAGTGTTAACTTTTGGAAGGCATATATGAGTAAGTAGGCTTCAAGATAAGAGTAAGCTTACACCAAATAACCAAATGTTATATCAATCATTAAATTTAAAAAAAAAAAAAAAAAATTTGCATATTTCTTTTTTTCTTTTTAAAGAAAAACAATTAGATGTAAAGGTAATAAGGTATTACATTCTTAGCTTATGATAACCTTTAAAAACATCTCCAATAATTTATGATTTTTTTAAGTAAATAAATTTTTAAAGAACTGTAAATGAAACAGGATTTTGTTTTCAATTTACGCGTTTTAACTCCCTTTTACTTACAAGATGTTTATAAAAATAATTCACCACACAAAGTATTAGATCTTATATAAGCTATAAAATTTGAAGTACATAAGCTGACAACCTAACCAATATCATATAAATCCAACCTTTACTCACAGCTTTGGTATAAATCATTATTTATCGTCAGATACCACTGTCAGTATAAAGAAATAGTGAGATTAAAATGTAATTTCTCCTTTCCTCACAACGTGCCACTATACATTTTGGTTCTGCTTAAACCCATTTCAAATAATCTATTGTTTTTTAACATTGTCTATTGGCAGGAACTTCATGGATTAAAGAAAGACAGAAAAAAATTTATATAAAAAAAAAAAAAAAAAAACTTCACCCACCTCGCCCTCCCCCCCCAAATTATTTTCAATTAATCAAATCTGGGCCACCAATCAAAAAGTTAGGACAGCCCTGATTTAAAACATTGCACTTTTTTTTCATAAATATTTTAATATATTTTGTATATGTACATCATTTGATAACCATTAAATATTCAATGGTATATGAAGTCTGAATCTTAACTGTGTATAATTGGACCTCCATTTTTGTTAGAAGATTCTTTATTTTACATATGAGAATGGACAGTATTTGAAAATTGAAGATATTGGAATACTGCTTAGTACTTTGATAGTTTTATAAGATCATTTATCATATCTTGTAATTATCATTATTTAGTATTTCATCATTTTAAACCAAAAACCTTGACAATTTCATCCTTAAATGTATTTTCTATTTTCATTTTCAGAATTTTTCCTTTTTTTAAATACTTTTCAATACAGTTTTGGACTTTACTAGCTTTATTATAATAATAATAATAATAATAATAATAATATCATAATACAATAATAAAACATTAATATTTTTATTATTATCATCATCAATCAGGTGGAGATAAAGATATGAAAAATATCTTTCGAAGAATATTGGACTCATTCGCTTTTCTTTGTTCTAGAAAAATCTATGTATAGTTGGCACAACATAATTTTTCCCTAAAATATTTTTGTTAAGATTTTATACATACAAAAAAGGCTAAAAACCCTCAAATAACCACTTTTTTTCCCAATTTCTTACAGATTTATTTCGATGAAAATATTTTAGATATTCATGTCATTTTTGGCCAAGTCTCTCTGATTTTCCTCTTCTTTTTATTTAAAGAATAAAAAAAAAATTAAATTCATTTTAAAAAGAAGAAAAAAAAGTATTTATCTTTAAGTCAGGTTTTGTTTTTTTTGTATGAGTATAAAATAATCCCACCTGAGAATCATTAAAGACAGAACCTGAGCAAAGAGTGAATAGCAGGCCACCCAGATGAGCATGACAGAAATGGAGTTTTAACACTCATCACAATTTTTGTTCGCTCTTGATTTTCCTTCTTTTATTTTTTTTTCGGGTTTTTTTTCTTTATTCTTTTTTTTTTTTTTCATTATAAAAGAAAAGATTAAATAAATAAAAGGGGGAAGGAGGCTTGATAATTTGTGGTCCAACCATCATTAGCAGGAACTGAAATAAAAGAAAGAAAAACATGAGATTAAACTTTCTGGATGTTTAAGTTTGGAGAATTAAAATCTTCAGAAAACATTATAAATATACAAAATAAATGTAACTTTTATTATTTCATAAATTACAAAAATCATATATCCATTCATTTAGAAAACTCTTAGAAAACTATCTAACGTCAGTGCAAAATCTAAAGGATTTTAAATGGTATGTAATTTAAAAAATTATTAATCACAACAACAACAAAATAGAATTATTATTTCATAAATTACAAAAATCATACATCTGTTCATTTAGAAAAACTTACTATCCAAAGTCAGTGCAAAATCTAGGTAAAAAATTTATATGGTATGTTATTAAAAAAATTTAACAGCAAAATTTATTATATATATTATATAGAGTTAATGAGCCTCATCTGCCTGAGGCAAGTAAAGGTAGATGCAATGGTTTTTATTAGAATTTGAACTCGCGTAATACGACTCCATAATGCAAGCTTTTACCAATGTCCCACCTCGCCGCCCAATACCTAAAATGCAAACCAAAAACTGCTAAAGTTCTGTAGGGCTAAAAAAATAAAAATAGGTTTCTATTAAACAATGAGATTTGAACAGTCTACGTGATTAATCAGGTGTTTCTAACATATTGGCTTTATAAATATCAAAATAAAATTGATCATAGATTAGAATAAAAAATAATAAAACCTAATGATTCAATGCATTAGAATGATTTTATGATTTTTGTAGGGTTGTTTTTGTTTACTTTTTAAATAAAAGGTACTTAAAATCCCAAATAGGAAATTATTTTAAAATATAAATTATTACCACTTAAGCAACCAACTTTTGAGTCTCTAACCAATCCTCTTATTATTAAGATTATTATAAAAAATAACAACTATAAAAAAAAAAAAAAGACTTGAACCACAGATGCTACAATCTGTCACATCTTGAACATAAAAAAAGCAAAACTGGAGCATGAACAAAGACAAAAGAAAAAAAAAAAGAATAAAAAGAAAAAAAAAAAAAAAAAAAGAGATCAT
>JAUZSX010289688.1:0-14352 GCA_034780655.1 Idiosepius hallami
AGAAAAGCATTAGAACACAATTTAGTATAAAGAAAAGCATTAGAACACAATTTAGTATAAAGAAAAGCATTAGAACACAATTTAGTATAAAGAAAAGCATTAGAACATAAATTAGTATAGAGAAAAGTATTAAAACATAATTTATAATAAAGAAAAGCATTAGCAATGAATTTAGTAGTGAAAAGCATTAGCAATGAATTTAGTATAAAAAAAGCATTAGAAATGAATTTAGTATAAAAAAAGCATTAGTAATGAATTTAGTATAAAAAAAGCATTAGTAATGAATTTAGTATAAAAAAAGCATTAGAAATGAATTTAGTATAAAAAAGCATTAGAAATGAATTTATTAGAGAAAAGCATTAGAAATTAATTTAGTAGAGAAAAAAATGAATTTATGAGAGAAAAACATTAGAAATTAATTAAGTAGAGAAAAGCATTAACTACTTTTCTATATAATAGGCCTCATTAATTGCCTCACTGAAAAGTCTCTAAGGCCCCGGAAAAGATGGGCAATATTTCTAGTTTAATATAAAAATTAATGGTTTTGTTTATCCCCTACACCTGAAGACTCCTTTTTTTATTCATAATCTTATAAATTGCTTTTAAGTGTAAATACAATTATTATTTATACTATTTGTTTTTTTTATTATTTATATTTCTTTATTCTGCATATCTGGTCAACAACAGCACACCAACAAGTGTTGAAAGCATAAAAAATATTTAAACACTTTAGACATGTATAAATGGAATATATATTTTGAAACGACCGTCTAATTAAACAGAAAATTTGAACTTAACAGGAGTAAGAATTTACTTGGTCCAGCACCAAACCAAGTTTGGCACAAGGCCATTTTTATGCGCTCAATATACCTGGGCTTTTTGAATTCAGTCTCATCCGTCACGTAGATGAGTTTCTCTCCCGAGTTAACGAGCCGCATCTACCCGATAAATGCGTTCTAAAAGTAATGCCTCCGTTTTTTATTCCTCCTTTTTAAAATAGAGATGGCACCAATTTTGAACGACCCTCGTACATATTTCTAACTAAAAATGAGGTACTGATATTTTGTATTTAGACTTTAGTGAAAGTAATGGTTTTGACTGGGATTTGAACTAACATTATACGATTCCAGAGCCCGAGCTTTTAACACTGATACACCGTCGCTGATTTACGTGATATTTTTTGAGAAAAAGAAATAAAAGATATTTTTTAGAAAAAAAATACATCTCCCAATTGGTTAGTTCTTTGAATAACTGTTTTAAGGTCAGTGTAACTTCTAGTCACGACATTTTATTCAAAAACAGTTTCTGATAGGATAAACGTCAATGTATGAAATAATGTTGATCGACTGAATTGTTTTCGAGACCATTTCCTACTAATGTTTTTTAATGAAATCCAATTGATAAAAACTATATTTCTCACTAATGGAATACAATAGCAAACTTACACACAAAATGTAAATACGTAGGTACATTTATATGTTTCTCTCAACGTTTCGCTAGTTTACACACATCACACTTATACACACAAAATTACAGTATTCATAACAAAAAATAAATAATCTTTTTTCAAGCTATGTTTATTTTAGCTTATTCATTTTCCAATTTCCTAAAAAATTTCATATAATATGGTAACTGCCATTCTTGACAGAAGACGGTCAATATAAAGAAAGGGCTACACATGAGTAAGCTAAGTGTGTTTTAGGGCTGGCCTTCTTGTGGAGTGTAACGAGGCCGACTTGACCCAAATATGCATAAATAAACACCACCAACAACGCCCGGTTGTTCTAAACGTAAAAAACATGTATTCAACAAATAAACTGGGAAAACAGTTACATACAATTAACAAAAAAGTCCTACTAGAGTTCCCGGCCCCCGTTAACAAAATAAACCACCTACGCACATCTTTTCCGACGGGACAGCACCACTGCACCCGTCACTCGCCCCTGGTGCCCTCTCGTCTCCCTTCGATCCCACCGGTCAAGAGCCGCTAACGTTCTGCTGTTCTCTCCACTTTCTGCCTCGACACCGGTGTTCTCTTTCCTTGCTCGCGATACGGTGTTACCTGAATCTTTTTCCCCTCTTTTCTCTTCCGACCAGAACGACCGTCAAATAAATAACACCACATGGAGAAAGTAGAGAAGGTTTGCCTCGAAAACGTGCCCGTGTCTATTTGTCCTGCAGGACGGAGAGAAAGAAGTAAAAAGTTCCAATATGGCGTCTGTGTTCCTTTATTGGGTCTGGTTCTGGTAGATTTTGGTAGATTCAACCCCGCCAATTCAAATAAATCCTAGCTGAGTGCTATAAAGATATGCGACTGTGGGTGAGTCGGAAAAAAATGTTTTTTTTAACCCACTGGTGACCTGAGTTTAGTAGTGTGGAGGAGTCTTTGCGGCTACGTGTGTGTTGATTTACATCGGGTTGGTTTCATCGATTATACTTCTTAAGTTGTCTGCACATGCAAATATCGTGTTGTGCGCTTGTACGACACGCACCACCCGCTCTTGTTCCACCCATACATTTACCAGTTACAACCTGGATTTTTTAGATTATGTTAACTTGGATGTGAAAGTAGACGCATAAGGGCGAAAATCCAAGATGTTGCATCATACAGTCTTGATTGGAATGGTGTGGAGCCTACCTAGAACTCATGGAGAGATTTGTGCTCACTGACTCCAATAAAAAGCATTGGTTGCTGGGTGTGCAAGCACTCAGTAATTGGTGTGAGATCTCTAATAATAACAACAAACAGAGCATATCTACAGAAATAATAACCTCCAAAGAAAAGTAGTTCTGTATTTAGTTAATTGTCGATAATCTGTCATGAAATATTTACTCTGTGAGTCTGATGTTGTTTACTTAGTTATTCTGTAGCGACGACATTGTGAACGACATAGTAAACACGAAACCTGTCTCTTTACTTGCATTAGTGTCAATATTCACCGAAACTATGTCTCCAGGTGCCGGTAGTGAGTCCGACAACATTAGTTTGTTGACAGTAGTTAAATATAGAAAATCGAAGTAAAATACTCACCACTAAACCTGCAAATTGAAAGTTTGGAAGACCTACAATTATATTTATCATCAGACCAAGAATGGCAGAGAAAAACAAACATTACGAGACTGAACGAGAAGCATTTTACTACCTTGCCGGGTAAATAAATATGTAAACTCTACATACAAAAATATCAGTATCCATATCTTAACTTTGCTTACATCAACTGTATGCAAGATTTTAAAGAAGCATTTCTGCTTTTGATACACATATTCTGAATCCAAGTAAAACTGGCTGTCCTGGCGGAGTTCGTCAATCTCAGCTTGTGGACGGAGCAGCACAGTGTTGTCTTTACTTTTAAAAATACAATAGCCAAAAATAAGAAAATGCATAAAAACAAGATCGTCGTATTCTAAAAAGTCGGTTAGATCCAAAACCCGGACGTGTCACCACGAGAATCTTAGACGGAGACATTAACCTCGGAAAAAAAAATGTTTCAAAATTAGCAGAAACCGATTTGAACACTTAGGACAGAATTAAATGCATACACTGCATACACCATCCACAAATAAACATACGTAATCGATTTCTCCCCATGACAAAAGAATGAATTTGTCTCACACAAACTCTATTCTATCCTTTAAATAAAATAATTCCTTAAAAAACATATTTTCGATGATTTTGTTTTACTTAGACACACATCCATAGGGCATTGCGTAAGGCCCCCGCAGCTTCAGAAGGGTTGCAAGCTCGCTAAGGTCCCTAAGCTCCTTGGCTTTGGGAATCTTTTATAATTAAAAAAAACAACACAATAATTATGTAACACATTAAGGTCGGGCTGAGCATTCTCCGGGTCTGGGCCGATGGCTATGATGTCACGGGTGACCTTTTTAGAACAATGGACAGTCCCAATTAATAACCACCCGAGGAAGGCATAACAAAAAATATATAAAGAGAAGAATTTGGTAAGTCAAAAAAGAAAGAGAGAGTGGCATCCAGCCACACATACCCACGCCCACAATGACTAGACAGCACTTTTTGACAATCGCTCTGCTACGATATTGACACACTTGCACACACACAAACAAAAGAGTGACTTTTAAACTAAAATAAAAATTGCTAATTTTTTCTTCTACAATTTGTGTTAAGTAAATTTTTCATGTGAATTGATTTTTAACTAACATTCTTTTTTATTTTACATAACATTTCATTTATAAGGATAAAGTAGAAAATCATTATTACTCTTATATGTTAAAACATATATCTTACAATCAATCTCTTTCTGTCTCCTTATATTGGTATAAGTATGTATATATAGACTTTGATCGAAGCTTACTCTTATAGTATATTGTGGGTGTGTAGGTTGCTTTTTTAAGGTAAAGGGGCCGCAAAGTGGATTCAGCGTTTAAGCCACCTTGTGGCTAAGCACGGCACTGCGCATCTATCCATATAGAAAGAATCTTAGCAACAAGATGAAAATGATTTATTGTTGTACGTGTTACCTGGTTGCAGTTAGATGATATTCTAAAATTAGTAGTGCGCGCTACTTGAGAGATTATCTCAAACCAGAACAGTTTGACTCGTAACACTTGCAATGCAAACAAGCTTACCGAAGCACTGATTGCAATTTTGCCCAAAGCTTATTATCCAATCACACTATAGCACGACTGAGAACCAAAAGATTATGACAAAAACAATTATTTTGCAAAAACGTTTATGTTTTTTCTAACGATGCTTATGATATTTTCGTATATATTACAACAATACCTTTGCATGTGCAGATGTAAGAATTTTAAGCAATTTGTGCATTATCAAATTAACCTCTAACATTTGCGGGTTTTGTTTTTACTCAACCTTTGGTATTCGCAGTGAAAGACAAAGGCCTTTAGATTGCAAAGGTTTCATAATAAATTATCTATGTTGTAGATATAAAAACTGAAATCCATAGATGGTTAGTAATGTAGCGAGAAAATATTGGCATTAACTCTATTGACGATACAAAATGTTATAAGAAAGGAAAATTTTCCGAACGAACCATCTGTATCGTATTGGTGTTTTAATTACATTATTGGCAAAGTCTATTTAGATTATCTTTAAACAAGTAAACATTGCAAACAAGTTTGGTTTTCCCTATGGAGTTAAAATTAACATGTTTGATATTGTGTAGATTAGTAGAGGAGAAAGACTGAAGTTAACAATCAGCTTAAAAGGAGCACACACACACACACACACACACACACACACACACACACACACACAAATTTGAACTTTTATATAATAAATTAAATTGACTGACTCCAACAAGTGATGGACTCTCCAGCCGATTTCCACGTATGAGAGTTATCAAACCACGTATGGTCGTCAGACTACCACACAGGGAATTTTTTATAGTGGTGAAGGGTTGTGTAGCACCATCCACACTTCTGGGAACTGCTGATAACACACAGTCGGTGCAAGTGATTGCAACAGACTACATGGACAACAGACCTCAGGTTTTTACTTCAGAGTTTTCTTCTCCTACATGTTTGTCTTCCCCAAAACTAAGGGTGCATCTACCCAGTGGGTTTAACAGTGCCCCCAGTTACTAACCTAAGTATTTTCCCACCCGGTGCAAGCTCCAACAAGTACACATAAACAACAAATAATTTACATTTGAGATTAGAGTTTTACCTTGTTAAGTAATCTAACCGTGACCACACGCAGCTTGTCATTTTTTGCGAGTTAAATATTCGCATTTATAAACACGCATTTATAAACACACATGTATATACTTATCTTGGATTTCAAGCATAAAGATCAGAATGATAGTAATTAAAAATTTCATTGTAAAGATTTCAGCCTTTTTTCTATCTTATTAAAAGAAAGCAATAAAAAGCTAATTAAAATAAAAAAGGAGGCACTACTTTTGGAACGACGTAAGCGTACTTTTACACTATCATGACTCATTAAGCTTATTTTATGAAGTTCTTATTAAAGAATAGAAGGTTTTATTGTTTTATTACCATTATTATTATCATCATATGTCAGTTTTGACTTCTAGTAGTTTTCATATGCCTACAAAGGAGCTTTTTGGCTTCTCATGAAACAGTAGTTTCGATTTTTTCTCAAAATGTCAAAAATGTTAAATAAAAGGCTATTTGGCTTCCCTTCAATCATAGCGATATCATCTACCGAACGTTTATTTTAATATATACCTTTACTGTCTGATTTTCTTCAAAGCTTCTGTACTAGTTGAATTTATGTATATTTTAGTAGTTTGGTTTGAACTAACTATCACTAGATATGGCACCCATGGGTTTTAACACCCATGGGTGACATATCTAGTGATAATTAGTTCAAACTGCATATGAACACCCACGTGCGCTAAAATACACTAATAGAGATTTTTTTAGATCAAATGAGTGAAAGAAATTCAGTATTACTAAACAATCGAAGTGGAAATTAAATCTTGATAGATTATTTTTTATAATTTTAGATTTTTAGATTTTTAAAAAGTCTTGTAAAAAACATTTCTAAATATAATTTAAAACCATTTCTGCTACTTTGCTATATAAAAACAAACGATTAATTTTCGTAAATACTTGAAGTACGAAATTTAATTAAAAAAGACTATTAGCTTTCAATATTCCTCCTCAATTTTCGATACACAGTTTCTATTTTCATGTTCTTTTAGACGTATTGATTTGAGTTGAAAGGGAATGCACTCGTCTACCTTCAATTAGTTTAGCTTAAAATAGTTAGGGTTTTAACAATTGAACCAGTTATCTCTGGCATTTATTGTTTACAAAATAGCTTTCGTTATCGATTCAAAACGCTTAATAAAAATATCTCTTTTTATATAGTGTATCCAAAATGTTACTGTGCACTATAGGCATATAAAAATTTGAGTAACGTATTAAACATAAACAGTAAATCTAATATTATTAAAACTCTAATCCTCTCGTTTGGACGGGTTTTACATCCGGTCTTGAATTTACGGGCATAGGTGCAGCTATATCAAGTAGGCGCTATATTTCCAGAAACAAATACGTAATTGAACTCTGAACACTGGTATTCTTAAATGGTCATCCATTTAATTACTGGTCAGACTCGACTTTGCTTAACTTAGGTGATCTGACGGGGACCGGTGTCTCTAATGCAACTTGACCGTACAACTCATTTCAGCGTTTTAGAAGTAGTGATTTTACTTATTTTATTTATTCATTTATTTATTTTAAAACACCGAGAAGATAAGAGAACTATTTTTGAATTAAAAATAAACAAGTAAATAAATAACGGAGAAGCGTTTTTGAAAATTAAGAAAAAATAACTCATTTCCAAACACGAGGCGTTTTGAAAAAAAAAATATTGTTAAGTCTCCGGCGCCGGGCAGAGCCGGGCAATACTTCTAGTTCTAATGAAGACCATTGGAAAGCTGTCCGGCCTGTAATTCAATACATTGTTTCAGTTTCTTTCTGCCTCATTTAATGCAAAGTTATCTTTTGCTAAGACTTTGTCTCGTCATATATTTTGGTTTGTTGGTGTTTATGAATTAAATCGACATTTTTTTTTCGGGTGGATTGAATGTCATGAAGTGAAATTTTATCATAGTCAGATATTTGTCACGAATATTCTAAATTCTATTCAATCTTTTCAAATATTTCTAGATAAAATTATATAGAAATATACAGAAAGAACTATTGAATAATATGTCTGAAGTTATAAACTTGCATAGAGAATAGACTCAGTGCCGTGCTTAGCCACTTAGCGGCCCCGACGCATAATGTGCCTTGTGGGCCCTTTTCATCTAAAAAGGCAAGTTTTACCCCCTCAACATACTGCAGCCTTCGACTATATATACATACATACATATACAAATTATATACATATATAAGTGAGAGAAAGTGAGAGAGAGAGAGAGAGAGAGAGAGAGGGGAGAGGGATAAGCAGAAATAGAGATTGATTGATAGATTTATATTTCAAGTGTGATAATGATTTTCTAATTGGTCCTAACAGTTATTTTGGTGAAATTTTTGCATTATTAAAGCTTTGCGGCCCCTAGGCAGCCTGCACCCCCTGCAATTACACTAAAAAATCAGCAAATATAGATGTTGTAAAGGGACATAACTCGGATAATACCGTATACGAAACTACGGGAAATAACTATGTTTCGACCAGATATGTAAAGTATATATAGGACCCGCCATATTTGAAGACAGACAACAGCAGAAGTCATAGCGGTCCTACGTGGTCTGGTCTTAACACTCGAACTTCACTTCATATCCTCAATTACTTCGTTTAAACCACTTCACGTTAAGTTAGTTACTTTATTTTAACTTACCATTAATAATCTTGCCTGGCAAATTAGCCTCATATTTGCATTATATTATTTCTAGTATTAATAAACCTTTCTTTCTACATAGTCCACTCAGCGTAATCTTTGTCATCTTATTTATCCTATTTAGTTTTGACATTACAATAGACCTCGTCAAAGAATGCAGAACAGTTTGGTGCTACTGTTACTGTTTGAGATACTAGTTTATATCTGTCTTACTCGGCTTATTTTTGGTTTCTAAAAAGCAATGTTTTTTTTTATTTTGTAAATTCAACGTAATAAGAAAAACTCAGTTTTTTCAGTCTTCTTTTACGTACTAAGTGTAAGCGAGAAAGAAAATTAAATAAAATAAAAAATAAATAAACAAAACTCATGTGATATAGAAAACTCAGCAGGATATACTTTTGTAAGGTGTCTCCCATTACTGAACAGAAGACAAAAGGCTGATAGGCCGATATAATCGATCAAGTTTAAGACAGCTGTTACGACAGGTAAATCAGCACCATTGTGTGCACAGCTCCTGCCAATCGATACAACTTTATTCATATGTCTTTTTGCCCATCACTGATTTTAGTTCGATTTTGGGAATCAATGATGTAGATGTAGTGTATGTTTTAATGTCTTCGCACTTCAGTTATCTGAAGACTCTCACCTGCAACATTTCTTATATATATATATATATATATATATATATATATATATATGGCAGCGACGGTGGGGCATTGGTAAAAGGCTCGGGTTCTGGAATCGTATTACCCAAGTTCAAATCCCAGTCAAAACCATCACATTCACTATAGCTGCCTCGGGCAGATGGGGCTCGTTAACTCGGGTGAGCAATTCATCTAGACAAAGGGTAACACTGAATTAAAAAAAAAAGCCCAGGTATTTAGAGCGTGTAAAAATGGCCTTGTGCCTAACTTGGTTAGGTGCTGTAGCAAGTAAGTATAGTGTGTGTGCGTGCGTGCGTGCGTAGTTTCAATCCTCTTTAAGCTCAATAGTCCAATCCTTATTAAAAAGATAAATTTCCCAATTTAGAAATATCTCAGTTGGTAATATTAAAATTATAGAACACAAAAATAATCAGAAATAACTACAAATGGTAGAAGCGCTTTATTTTAAGATTTAAAAAAAAATAATAAAATTGATTTTAACGCAATATTATTAAATATTTTATTTAAAAAATCTAACATCTCTCAAAATGGATAAGAACGACAATACTTAAATAACTCTTTTACCTCGTCATTTTGATGGCATTGGCTTGCTGGTTTCAAATTATTGTGAAAACTGTGCATTGAAAAACATGGATTTTAGAAGTAAAGATTTTCCAAAAAGTTACTGGGCAGTAAAAATAATATAAAACCAATAAAGGATATTTCCGACATTTGATGATAAGCTGTGATATTGTGAGTGAATAATGCTTTTTTTATTTGCCAAAATTGTATCGTCTTCATGTTTTATAATAATACTAGAAGCATTGCCCGGCTTTGTCCAGCTCCGAGCACTTGCAAATATTTTTTTTCAAAAACGCTTTGTGTTTTAAAATGAATTATTTTTTCTTCATTTCAAAAACGTTTCTCTGTTTTTTTTTATTTAGTTGTCTTTTTTTTATTTAAAAAACGGTTCTTCGTATCTTCTCAGGGTTTAAAAACAATTTTAAGCAAGAATCTCCACTTCCAAAATGCTGAAATGATTTATATGGTCAAGTTGCATTAGAGACACCAGCTCCCGTCAGATCACCGAAGTTAAGCAACGTCGAGTCTGGCCAGTAGTAATATGGGTGACCATTTACGAATACTAGTGTTCACAGTTCAATTTCACTTTTTCTTCTGGAAATATAGCGCCTACTTCATCTAGCCATGCTTGTGCCCGTAAATTCAAAACTGGATGTAGAACCCGTTCAAACACGACGATTAGTGTTTTAATAGTGTATTAGATATAAGGTTTATTAAGGCTATAATGATGCGTTGAAATTGTGATATTCTTAAACATTCTAAAAACATGAAATTAAAGCAGAAGGACGTACATTTAAAAACGCTATAATAACTGTTAAAACAGCAATGAATATAACAAAATAACACAATATATGAATATAGCAAAATAAGACCAGCACGAAAAAAGACCAATAATTTGAAAATGGAGTTATAGCTCTGAACTACCATTGACTGATAACTTTAATGTAGCCTTTATAAACCTTATATTTTATCAATAATCCTATGATGCTTAAGAAGAACTACAATTTATTAATTGGTCTTATTTAGAATTTGATAAACATTTTAGTAAGTAACAAAGCGTCAAGTCCATAAATAAACATGATTTGACCAAAGTCTAGGGATGAAGGTTGTTACCCACGTATAAACCGAAGTTAATACCTGAAAGTCATCTAATTAAATAGCCTTTTCTCTCGTATGGTAAAGGATATTGTGGAAAGCAATAATTATTTATGCTTCTTCTATCATCTCATAGCATGAAGAAATAAAGTAGTTCAGAAGGTTTTATATAAGGTCACAAGTATCAACCCACCTGTTGAAATTCACAGATGTGGAGAATCTGCACTTGGTGAAAAATAGTAGGATATTCAGGGTAGTATTGGCAAAAGGTTTGTCTATTTTTGTTTTCTTTTTCTGTGTAGGTTATTGAATGAAAAATCACACATACATTATTTATTTAGTTATTACCATATATATATATATATTATAGATATACACACAAACATACATACATACATTCACACACACATTATTTATTTAGTTATTACCATATATATGTATATGTATATATATTTATACACATACATATATTCACACACAAACATACACACATAATTGAGTCTATGAAATCTGGATTTTTCTAATATGAATTAATGACAATTGCTGTAAAAGCATTCGCTTCATAATTCAAATAGTTAATCATTTATACAAGAAGATAATATTGCTTACATGAAATTTAATGCTTAAATTGAATGTTTTGAATAATGGCATCAAATAGCAGAAAAACCTGAAAATCAGATTGAACATATTTTCTTTTTCAAACACTTAGCAGAAAGGGTTGATTTTGGTTGGTTTAAAAAAAGGCAGATTTAATGACGCTAAGCATTGAATACATATTTAGCTTGCCATAATTTATTTTATGTGTTATTTGAGAGGAGAAATTCTTAAACAGGTACACTGCGGTGCAAAGAAATACATTGGACGAAATAGACGTTGTGAAAAGCTTTCAAGGAATAAAGAGATTTGTATATATTTTCATATTTTAATAGTTTAGTGGCTATCTGCGTTATTATGACAGGTGTAGAAAGGGAGTTTTATATATTATATTTACTTGGCGAGTACCAACCCAAGTTTGGCACAAATCCATTTTCATGTGCTCTTACCTGGGCTTTTTGCATTCGGTGTTATCCTTCACGTAGATAGGATGCTCTCCCGAGTTAACGAGGCCCATCTGCCGGAGGCTACTAAAAGGTGAATACATTAGTTTTGACTGGGATTTGAACTCGCGTAATACGATTTTAGAGCCCAAGCTTTTACCAAGGCTCCAGCTTCGCTTGGAATTTTATATATATATATATATATATATATATATGACTCTTCCGTTGATTGCAACGTTTGAGGACCATCAAACCACGTATGGTTGTCAGACTAGCACACCGGGATCATATTTACTTGGTAGAGCACCAAATTAAGTTAGGCACAAGGCCATTTTTACGTGCCCTTATATATCTTGGCTTTTTTTTCCTTGTTATCTTTCACCTAGATGAGTTGCTCTCGCGAGTTAATGAGCCCCATCTGCCCTAGGTAGCTAAAGCGAATGTACGGTCTTGACTGGGATTTGAACTCACGTAATACGATTCCAGAGCAAGAGTTTTTTACCCATGCTCCACCGTCGTTGCCTAAATATATCGGTATATATATATATATATATATATATATATTCCTTTTTACGGTTTTAACTGCACACCATGCAGGGGTGGTGTGAAATTCAAACCGTAGAGAGGCAGGCCCCGAAACTGTGCACATTTCCTCCTGATGACTCCGAGACTTACGTGAACTTCTTCAATTTGAATTGCCCGAAGACCCTCATAGATACAGTGAAGTAGTATATTCTGATAGAATGAAATTTCAAAAGCAACCTTTTTGGTAATTTTGAATTACTTTTACACTCATTTCCTTTTTAAATTTCTTAAAAAAAAAAGAATTCAAGTCTTAAAAATTAAAAAGAATGAAAGAGGTTTTCTTTTTATTTTGAGGCATGTAACATGCTAAAAATAACGTTATGTTTTATAATGCCTTCAAACCTTGGTATAAAATGATATATATCTGATCATTTAATCATTATCTGAAAAACTAGCTTCCTAGCGGTTGTAATCTGCTATTCATAGCTGCTGTTTGTGTTTTTCTAGATAATTAAGAACAAATCTGAAGCACTGAATCCCACAATCTTACCTATTTTGATCAATAAATTAACGTTATAGTTTATTTTTATTTTATTTTTTTTAGATGAGGCTTCGTAATTTAGGAATTAACTTTATTATTCGGATAAGACCCAGCATTCCTATCTGGGGTTACGGTTAAAAAAATACACACCTTAAGACGGCCTGAGAGAGACTAGGCCGAAACGTGTAGAAACAGCAAAAACATACTCAGCTGAGGACAAAAGTCCGAACAATAAAGTTAATTCCTAAAATTATTATTTTTTAAGTTTTTGTTCTGATGTAGGTATTCGTCGGGCATTTTAGAAGTTGGTGGGGGCAAAATGTCATATCGAATAATTGTCTTGGTTGGAAATGATTATTTTAATAAAATGTATTCAGCTCCAATAATTCTGGGTGATGATATGCATTGAGAAAAATCAGCAACAAAAATGTAATTGATTTTGTCACAAGATCCGATTTTTTTTCCCAAATCAATTTAGAAGAAAAAGCTGACCCGATGGAGAGAAACAGATACCATTTCCTAATTCCACAGCGCAAAAATATCATAAATCATTTATAAAAAAAACTGCTGCCCAGTGTTATTTGTTGGGGCATAAACACGGACACCAGTTATTTATCACAGCAGAATCAAATAAGAACCATTGCTGCTACATGTACCTTAAGTTAAAGCAAAGAATTATGTTACTATAGATATCAGCAATAAATATTAGCTTTGGGCAGCGAAGTTGGAGCATTGGTTAAAGCTCGGGCTCTGTAATCGTAGTAGAAAAGTTCAAATCCCAGTCAAAAACCTTTGCATTCACCTTAAAAATGGCCTTGCGCCAAACTTAGTTGGTGCTTCTCACCAAATAAATATAATAAATAAGAGGTTTGTTCGAAAAGAATATTTTTTTTATTGAACTGAAATTTGTGGATTGCAAGTTGCATTATTATGATGATTAAACTTTTACATTTGTTAACTAAAAGTTTAATCTCTTGTTTGCAGATATAACGTGAGACTAAAAAATCAGACCCTGCCATAAACGTGTATAATAAGAAATAGAGATTCCTCATTATATTCCTCCGTACAGAAAAAATTGAACCGAGCAACATTTACCAACGTCTGTTGAACGATTACGAAACTAGTTCAGTTAATAGCAACACTTCTTGGAGAAGGTTTAGTCGATTTCAGACTGGACACAGATGGGAGTGACAAAGGGCGTTTCGGACGCAAAAATGGACAGTATCATTCCTTGCTGACAAAAGTGCGTTGACAATGATGGTGACTGTCGATAAATAATAACAAAATGTTGCCCATTTTAATAGCGGCATTTGTCACTGTTTAGCATTTTTTAAATAACCTAAAAGAAATAAGTGGTATTACTTTTGGAACATTGAAATCGTAGATTTTAGTGCGACTAAATCTATAGTCTACCACTTTTAAATTTAATATATTTACTGCAAATGACGACGAGAACATTGTTCTAAGTTTAGACATATCTAATATATTTGAATCATTCTTGTCTGAGGAATATTTCAAGATCTCTTGTATGCTTCAAGAAATTTAGTTTTATATTTACTTTTTCCACTTTAACAATTGTATCTCCAGCAGTGTTTTTGACCTTCTTCAATGTATAT
>JAUZSX010289699.1:0-14351 GCA_034780655.1 Idiosepius hallami
TATAAAAAAATAAATCAATAAAAATATTTTTTAATTTTTTTTTAATTAGTTATATATATATATATATATATATATATATATATATGTGTGTGTGTGTGTGTGTGTGTGTGTGTGTGTGTCAGCGATTCGATATTATAATCTATATCATTTATACGCTTAGGGTTCTGTTGTTGTACTTATCTCTATTGTTAAACTCTACTGTTTACGATTAGGCTTTCTATTTACCCTGCATGCCTCGGATTGTCTTTAAATTGTTAGAGTTATTCTAGCCGTCCATAGTCTCTGACTCTTGTCCACACTCATTACTCGGACAATATTCTTTTTTTTGTTAAAGAATATACTTGTCACATCTCTAAGCCCTGACAAATATATTCTAAATAAAAGTATGTTGAAAGAAATTATAAAATTGCAAAATAATTAAGTCAGTTACAAGAATAATCTTTGATAAAAGCATATTGTCATAGCCCTACTCATTACTGTCCTTATGTCTATTTTTCTATCAACTGTTTCAGTTTACCCATCCACAGTGGCCTTTTGAGGTAAAGTTAATAGACGCAATTAGTTTCTCTAACATAGCAATGACTAACATGAAAGTGGAGTGCCAATATCACTTATACATATAAAAATGTTGCGGGAGAATATTGTTTTGCAACACATTATTAAGACCTTAAGTTGTTAAACGTTCTCAACAAAAAGCAAAAAATAGCAACATTTTATTCTACCAAATTAAAGTTGGATGAACAAAAATAGTTAATTATAATTACGAAATTTTGATTGGATTTGTGACAATAAAGTAATTCATGATTCTTTTAAATCATCCCAATACTTAACCCTTTAGACCCTACAAGGCCGATATATCGGCCCTGACAACATAAGGCGAAAGAAAAAAACACCAATATTTTGACTTTAATATAACAACTCTGAGTGACTACTTGGTAATTTTGATAAGTCGGGGTTTAAAGGATTAATAAAAACAACAGATTAAAGTTTTTTTTCGAAAACCTTTTATTCCACTCCCCCAAAAAATATATACCGTTCTTTCTTATTCTTTAAAATACTTATTATGAAAAGGCTAAAATCCGAAGTTTTTTTCTTATTTCTAATTTAAAAAATTCATTTCGAAAAAAACAAAAACAATTGATCTTTTAAATAACGATTCTAAAGCTGATCATGTAAATACTTTTGATTTTTTATCGTTCCCAAGTTTGACTTAAAATTTTTCGTATTTTTAGTTCGAATATGTAACACCGATTTGTTCGAAACCCGGGAAGTTCAGAAACCGAGGTTCCATGAAATAAATTTCTTTAAGATACGTGAATTAAATTTTCAAAATATACACGATAAACTAAACATATACGTGTACGGCGCTTTTGCAGAACAAGCAAATGGAGAAATTTGTCCGAAACCTAAACCCTTACCCTAATCCCTAACCCTAGCCAATCAAATTGCTGTCTAACAACCGGTGCAAAGTCCCCGAGCAAAAAATAATATATCCCCATTTGCTTGTTCTGCAAAAGCGCCACGTGTACACGAAATCCTGAAACCGTCTTAGTTGTCTTTCAAAGGTCACAAGGTCTGTGTAATGCAAATATCTATCTTTAAGTCTTCGTTGTATCTTGGTCTTTCTGTACGTGTTTAGAATTTTGACTTTTTTTTCTTCTGATTATCGTTTAGTTTTCCATTAATTCATTTGGGATTCGATTTTTGCCAATATGGCTTCCAAGATAAATCCTGAGCAACAACGGAACGCTCGTTCATAAATAAAATACTTGCATTAAAATGCGAAGCATTGCTAGATTCTAATCGTAAAGTTATATTACTTTTTAACTGCACTGTACCGGAAAACAAATGGCTTATTTTTAAACAAATCGTTACTAATTCTTTGAACCTGCGAAACCGATATATCGGCCCTAGTGACTTGGTAAAAAAGACGACATGGCTGATCTTTTGACCCATCATTATTAGCTAATTTTGCTCATTACGTATCGTCTTTTTCGTTCGTTTACCTCAGGGTTCAAAGATTTAGGCATATATTACTAAAAATGCATCTATAGTTAAAACACTAAATTGGAAATGGTAAAATCGTTTTAGCCGAGAGACAAGTCAATTCTGTTTGGTCTATACTATTTACGAAAATGGTTGGTTCCGTGAGACATAGCCTCAGTCGAAAAACGACTCAAGTCAAATTAACTAGACCATACCCTTTCAGGCTCAAAATACCATTAATCAACTTTAAAATGGACATATTTTTAAACAAAAGACTTGATCAAATTCAAAATGGAACAATCAACGGTGCTTTTGCAGAACAAGCAAATGTAGGAATTTGGCCGAACCCTAACCCTAAAACCTAAACCCTAACCCTAGCCAATCAAATTGCTGTTTTACAACCGGTGCAAAGTCTCCGAGCAAAAAACAATATTTCTCCATTTGCTTGTTCTGCAAAAGCGTCTAATCAACTTCAAAATGGAACAATCAACTTCAAAAGGGGAAATAAATTGTTTGATTAATTCTCATTTGGAAGTTGTTTTCCATTTTGAAATTGATTAATCCATTTTGAAGTTGATTGTTCCATTTTAAATTTCACTGTTGTATTTTGAAGTTGAATAACTCTTTTACTTGAAAATAACCCCACTTAAAGTTGATTAATGTCATTTTGAACCTGAGGGGGTAGAGTTTAGTTTATTTGACTTGAGTCGTTTTTCAACTGAAACCGTGTCTCACGAAACCAATTATTTTCGTATGGTCTTATTTGTATATTTTCCTTGATGAAATATCATTGAAAAATAAGTTAAATGTCCTATTGTAGGAATTTAATTATAGGAATAAACTATTCTATAAATATTAAATTAAGCAGACATTAATGAAAAAAGAAAGAAAGAAAAAGTTTGCAAGAAAAAAAGGAGATAAATATTGACAAATTGGCAAGTCTTACGAGTTTCTAAATATGAAATAGAATTATTGGCTTGTTGCCTTTCAAAACAAATTTGCTTGATTTGTCCATAATATATTGGCGATAAAGGATTTTTCATTTATAGAAATCACATGTCCAGGACTGATGTCCTCGTCTTCATTCTTGTATCTACCATGTTTATTGATCTGATTAGTTGGTTGATTTTTTAACGGCAAATCAATCTTTTCTGTTATTTAATCATTTCTTTACCAAGTATTTCTTAATTCTTTTAGTTTTTTCTTATTTCTAATTTTTTACTTGAAATTTGTTTCGAAAAACAACTTTTTGATTGATCTTTTAAAGAACGATTTTAATCCTGGTTATATAAATGCTTTTTGGTTTTTAATTGTTCTCAAGTTTGACTTTAAACTTCTCGTATTTTTTTATTCGAATACCGATTTCTTCGAGACTCAAGAAGTTCAAAAACTGAGGTTCCATAAAATAAAATTAACCTTTTCTGTCCTTTAATCATTTCTTTTCCACTCTTTTCATAAATCTTTAAACACAAAATAGCCGGTATATCGGCCCTGGTGACTTAAGGCAAAAAAGAAATACTGACATTTTTGCCCTTAATATGCTCCTATAATGGAACGGCTCTGAATGACTAATTGCTAAGTCAGGATCCAAAGGTTAATTAATTAACCAAAAAGTGTCTTCTTGGCTATCTAATAAATAAAAAAACAACAATATTACGAGCCTAATACGTTTATCCCCGTCCTAATTATTTTCCCCCTCTGTTTATACTAAATTAAATTAGGAATAATATATTACACTGTAATATTTGTATATTTGGTGTTGTTTGAATAACAAAGAGGAATACAAATATTAACCTTTAATAGACATATTTCATTGTATTTATCTGTACATATTGTGAGTACATCGTGTAATAAGTAGAATTGTCCATAGGCTGCACACATGTCACTGGGTGGGATGCTTAAGGGGATACTGACTTCTCTTTGTTGCTGATCGGCCAAGGATCGGCCAGGAAGAGAAAGAGAGAGAGAGAGAGAAAGAGAGAGAGAGAGAGAGTAGGAGAGATAGATGAGGATTCTATGTAGAAGTTCTTGGACTGGAGCGTGGAAGGAAAAAGAGAGGGCCAAACAGTTAATATCTTGTATCAATAGTATTATTTTTTACCCGATTTTTTTAAACTAAAATAGAGGGTCATTTAAGTTAACTCTTACAGGAATATTTATATGTTTAGGACTATCGTACTTATCTTGTTAGAATTAGCAATTTCCATATCTAGAACTATTGCACTTTTATGGATTATAACAATTATTTAAGTTAGATAGAGTTGACTAATTTTCACAATGTTTTGGTCCATGTTGCATCCAGTCTTCGTTAGGGGTTACGCGAAGCGGGAAGTCTTCTCAGCACTTCAAACTTAAGCTTTTATTTGATACGCAAGAGTCATCAAGTACTATGTCAATCTATGTTAACTATATATTAGTTGTTACTGCTTGCAGTCAGGATTGCACCTATTACCTCCAGATGAATGTCAGAACTTATAAGAAACAAACTAGTAGGGCCACTACATCTCTATGCTTCTTTCAAAGCACTGACCCAATATAGCGTTTTAATATTAATTAACATAATTAAAAATTGTTAGTGATTTTTTCCATTCTCTTTTTTATTTGCGCTCTTATTTTAAATTTCATTGTCTGCTTTTTAACACGTATCAAACAATCGAAAAAATATTAGAAAAAGAAAAAAATTCACCTCTTTAGTTCTGAGATTGGAGTTGGTTTTTCTTTTCTTTTTTTCTAACCAATTTAAGTCATGTTCTTTATTCAATGTAAAATTCTGTCTAAAAATCGTAGATTTTAAGACAGAATGATATTTTTCAGCTTCATCTTTACCTGTTCCTACTCATTCAAACACTTCATAGTTTTAGTAAAACCCGACGGTGCTGATTCCGAATAGAATCACGATTAAAAGAGTTCAAGAATAAATTTTCATTGTGAGGATTTATCCAGTTGAGCAAAGACAAACCATCTGACATTTATGCTTCCAATTTAAAATTTTTCCTTAGTTTTCGCAAAACTCTCTGGTTTACCCTCGTATTGAGTTAGGTGGATCTTATGTAGAAAAATAATTTTGCAATTTCCATAAATAAAGTTTTTCTTCAATTTATCTCAGAACTTTTTTGATTTTCCCTTGTATTGAGTTAGGTGGATCTTGTGTAGAAAAATAATTTTGAATCTTCCATAAATAAAGTTTTTCTTCAATTTGTCTTAGAACTTTTTGATTTCCCCTTGTATTGAGTTAGGTGGATCTTTTGTAGAAAAATAATTTAGAATCTTCCATAAATAAAGTTTTTCTTCAATTTGTCTCAGAACTTTTTGATTTGTTCTCTTATTAGGTTTGGTGGATCGTAAAGAGAAAAAAAGATTTCAACTTCTATGAATAAAATTTTTCTTCAATTTCTCTCAGAACATTCTTTGATTTACCTTCGTATAACTAGATAGATCCTAGTATATACCTAAAATCTAGCCTAATGGGGTTTTTCTATAGGATGGCTTTTCAGACCGTGTCATGAAAACTAATGTAGCTGTTTATGAGTGGAAACTTGACAGATATTGCATACGAATTAATGGGCAAAACTAGAAATACAAACAAACAGTAACAGAAAAGCAGAAAAAGAAATTCTATGGCGTTAGATAATTGAGAGTATATTGAAATGGAATATTGCAGTATTTTAATATCTGTTTTCTTTTTATATAAATAAAAAAATGTCGACCGTAGTGGGCGATCGGTGTAATGGCCGCCAGCGGAGAAATCGCCATCTTAGATGAACGCCTGTCAACTGCCAGTTTTTATGACTCTACCATATCTGTCATGAGTGAATGTCTTATCCTTCTAAAGCTAGTCAATTAAAGTAAGATTTAGAGCCTATTTTCCATTCTATTTCCCAGAAGAAGAAAAAATACAGAAGACCGAAGGAAATCGAAATGAACGATTTAGAAATATAAAAAATATAAAATATATAAAAAAAAGAAAAAAGGCAAAAAACAAATAAAGTAAAAAAAAAAGAGAGACATACATGAAGAAAAGATCTGAATGAATATAAAATGGTAAATAATTAAAACGATAGAAAAATAGTCAAACAAATAGGTAATAAAAAATAGCAAAAAAAACCCTAAAAAAACAAAAGAATAAAAATTAAATGGAAAAAGCAGAGATAAAATATATAAAAAATAGAGAAAATAAAAAATGCAGGTGATTTTTTAAATAACAAAAATTGTAAAGAATAAAAAATATGAAATGTAAAAAGCAAAAAATAAATATTGAACAAAATTTAAAGAAATACAAAAAATAGATAATTTAAGTGTTTTTTTGGTAATACTGCATATGAACACCCATGGGTGCCATATTTAGTGATAATAGTTCAAACTACATATGAACACCCATAGGTGCGAAAATACACTAATACCGATCAAAGTCTCTATTATATTTACTTGGTGAGCACCAACCCAAGTTTAGCACAAGGCCATTTTAAGTGCTCTTACCCGGGCTTTTTATATTCGGCGTTACCCTTCATCGAGATGAGCTGCTCTCCCGAGTTAACGAACCCTATCTACCCGAGGCAGCTAAAGTGAATACTATAGTTTTGACTGGGGTTTGAACTCGCACAATACGATTCCAGAGCCCGAGCTTTTACCAACGTTCCACCGCCGCTGCCTATATATATATATATGTGTGCGTGTTCTAGAATTTTCAAAGATTAAAAGCAGTGTGAAAAACCTTTTAATTTGTTTTTAGTTGGTTTTATCCATTTTTTAGAGATGGCAAGAGTTCTCTCCCTCTATGTAAAGAGCAAATACCTATACGGTTATTCGCCCTTAGACTCTGTTGTTGTTGAACAAAGTTCGGACTTGGACAACACTTTCTTTAACAAGGCCTGTTAGGGGCAATAAAACTTTGTGTTGACGTCAACAACTGCAGTCAAGCTTTTTTTAACCATAATTCTCTGAAAACGAAGAGTTCTGTTTCAGTTTAAGTCAAGAATGCATAATCTCCGTGCCATTCCAAATTTCTGTGAAAATTATTTTAATAGCCTAAAGTTAATGTTTTTAAATTTCTCCAAAACAAGGATTTAGCTGACAAATAGATTAAAGCCATCAAACGCAAAAATAAATACCAGTCACCAAAAAAGCCAGGGTATGTTAAAGCAAGAAGACATTCTCCTCCTCATTATCTACTTAATAAAATCTAAAAAAGTGAAAAGAAAATATTTTGTAATCTAATTAATTATACAAGGGAGAAAACTCTGGTATATAAAACAAAACCCTAAACAGTTGCTTCCCCTGATAAAATATTTAAAGGATATTTTTTTAAATATGTTACCGTTAATTTTAATAGGACCATGTCAAGACCACCTCTTGACATGTCCGCAATTTGCTGTTTACATCAGTTTTACAACAAGTCGATTGAAATTAAAAGTTCGTTTGCAAAGTGAAAGTAATTTACAATTTATATCTACATAATCTGAAAAAGATTAGAACTGTAAAAATACATAGGTGAAAGGTATAGCCCCCAAGAATAACACAGTACGAGTGACTAAGTGACTTGTTGGTAATTTTGCTAAGTCAGGGGCCTAAATATGTGTGAGTGTGTGTTCTTTTACCTTTGGTCGTCAGGGCCTATATATTGTCTCTCTATGGTTTAAAGGGTTAATAAACCAACGTAAGCAAATAAAAATCTATTGTAAAAGTGAGAATTAAAAAAAAAAAAAATAAATAAACATTTATTGTAAAAGTGGGAACTTATTTTTTAGAATTACCTTTTGCGTAAAACGCACATACACGTACGTATACGTCGTTAAAATTTTGTGTTGTAAATTAAAAAATATCTGCAAAAAACGTTTTAATTAACCAAATTATGTAAAAAAAATAATGTTTTTAAAAGTGAGAAATTATCATGAAAAGTAAAAAATAAAAGTAAAATTTCACGCGCCGTGTGCGTGCGTGTGCCGTGTTAGTCTACTGGACAAATGCCTTATTTCAAAATGCAATTTAGACGCTAAACTCTAAACTCCATATGTACCAATACATGAATAGCTTTTTTTTCAAAAAATTATAATCATTATTAGGGAAACAAATAAATCTTCTTCTTCTTCTTCTTCTTGTTCTTCTTAATAATAATAATGATAATAATAATAAAAAACTGCCCGTAGGCACTGGCTGCAAGGTGTCCAGACGAACTGGAGTGCCAGAGGAGGCTTATTGTCACTCTGCCTTCAGGAACCACCGCCAGACATTTGCAGGTGTGCGAAATGAACGTGACGGGGTGAAAACCCGGAGAGGTGTTGCACCGTACAGTCCCTGACTGAAAGGGGGCGGAACCTGCTGGAAACCAGGGGAGACTTGTTTTCACTTTGACTCCAGCATAAAACCACTGGTTGCTGGGTGCGATTGTGCCTGGTGATTGGTGTGATATCAATAATAATAATAGTAACGGTGATGATGATGGTGATAATGATCATATTGATGATAATAATAATAATGGTGATGATGATATTGATAGTAATAATAATAATAATAATAATAATAATAACAATAATAATAAAAGACTTGAAGAAAACAGAAAAGATATAGAGGCAAAACTATATATGTGTACACTATTACTAATTTAACCTGTATTCAGTTATTGCGTTTACTCAATTTAATAATTTATTTGCTTTTTGAGGAATTGAGAATGGCATCTGTTCCGTGTCCCAACGGATATATCCATTCTTTTTTCTGGGGTTTCCGGTTCTTATTGACATTCCGCAGTCACTCGAGAGATTCCCTTTCATTTCAATTTTAATTGAGTTGTTTTGAAATGTCCATTGTAGACATAAGCAGATAGCAAACAAAACTATTAGAATTTCGTGTCTTTCAATAAGACATATTCAGAGCGGTTCAATTTTACATTGGAGTTGTGTATTGGAAAAATCAATTAAGTAGTCTATTTATATAAAATATAAATAATTTTTAAAAAATAATTTTGTTTTTGCTAAACTTAATCTGTCAGTTATATTTTTGTTATAAGTAATGGCATGTGTGGTTACTTACTAGTTAATATGATGGACTCTCTCTTCGATTTCGACGTATGAGGGTCATCAAACCACGTATGGTCGTCAGACTACCACGAAGGGATTTGTTTAGAGTAGTGAAAACTTGTGTACTACCATCCGCACTTCTTAGAACTGCTGATAACACACAGTCGGTCCAAGTGATTGCCACAGGCTACATGAACAACAGACCTCAGGTTTTTACTTCAGAGTTTTACTTCTCCTAGATACCTGTCTTCCCAAAGAATAAAGGTGCATCTACCAAGTGCGTTTAACAGCGCCCCAAGATACTAACGTGGGTATTTTGCTGCCCGGCGCAAGATACAGTATCTGGTATTCGTAAATGGTCACCCATCAACTACTGACCAGGCGCGATGTTGCTTAACTTCGGTGATCTGACGGGAACCGGTGTCTCAATATATATATATATGATAGAAAAATGTTAGAAAAAACAAAAAACATGAATGTGTATTAGTGCCAACGCATTTCGGATATTGTCCTTCATCAGGGCACTTTTATTTATGTTAAAAATGTTTTTTGCTATTCCTACCCTGTCCATCAATATATATATATATATAAGAAGAAGAAGAATTATAAGTTATTGAATTAATAAAGTGAAAAAGAATGAAAAATAAAGAAAAAAGAAAAAAAAGAATGAAAGAAAATTTGATAAGTAAATAAAACGAATGAGAAAGAAAAAGAAAGAAAAAATGAATAACAACTATTGAACACATAAAATAAATAGAAATGATAGTTTTAAAAGTTAAATATTAAACCAAATAAAAATATATAATAGATTGAATATTATATTATATTTACTTGGTGAGCACCAAGCCAAGTTTGCCACAAGGACATTTTACGTGCTCTTACCCAGGCTTTTTACATTCAGTGATACCCTTCACCTAGATGAGCTGCTCTCTAGAGTTAACCAGCTCCATCTGCCCGAGGTAGCTAAAGTGAATACAATAGTTTTAACTGGGGTTTGAACTCGCGTAATACGATTCCAGAGCCCGAACTTTTACCAATGCTCCACCGTCGCTGATATTCATCATAGATTGAATATATTAGATAACTGAAATTATAATATATATTTATAAAATTGTATATATCCAAAGACTTTAAAAATTCCCAAAAAACAAATTAAAAATATATTTTTCAAAGTCAAAACTAAACAATTATTAAACGAAAGTTAACAAATGATCGACAAATATAAAAATGGCCTCTTTATTCCTAAAACTTGATCCTTGGTAACGTAGATCAGTTTCTGGCGTGCGCAGGCACAAACTTAAGAAAAGAGAGGGGGGCTGAAAGGAGCTGGGAATGGTTAGGGGATCCTTTGGAGTACGTCGTTGTAAGTAGGGGAGACAAAAACGGATTGCACGGCCCTGTCGTTGCTGTCTTCGAAGGAGAGAAACGATTTTTGGATGGCCATGTTGAAACCGAGATAAAAACAACGAAAGGATCCGCCATCATTGGAAAATTCCCGCCACTTAGGCACGACGCGGGAAATTTTAAACGAGAACTGAACGTGATTTCGCTTCGTTATAACGGGTGTACAGGTGCACTGGAAGTGTAGACCTTCATCCCAGGATCAAGGCGAAGACAGGCAATCAAGAAGACTGAACTGACTGTAATAGTCCATATATATATATATATATATATATGGGGGGGGTCTGTGTGTCTGTGTGTGTCTGTGTGTGCGTGTGTGTGTCTGTGTGTGTCTGTGTGTGTGTAGAAAATTTTAGCCATATGAAAAATATATATATAGGTTGATAGATAGATAGATAAACATTTATATAAATATTTATATTATATATATTATATATATATATATGTGTGTGTGTGTGTGTGTGTGTGTATAGCAAATTGCATTTAAGCATTTTAACCATATAATTATATATATGTATATACATATATATATATAAACATGTATGTAAATATAAATATCTATATTATATTATATATATATATGTGTGTGCAGCAAATTTTACCATTTACAGATGTATATATATACATACATGTTAATACGTGACTTAGTATGTATGCGTGTTTGTATGTTTTTGTGTGTTTGTGCGTGGGTGTGTGCGCATGTCTGCTTGTATGTTCACGTTTCTCTGTGTGCGTGTGTGTTTTAGCAGGAAGACCTCTCTTCACCCGCTCGGGCTTGTCTAGAGATTCTGAAACCCCAGTATTCACGCTAGAGGGCAACTCGATTCGGGGAATTTTCTCTAGCGTTGTTGGTTAGAATGTTTATGGAGAGGGTGGCCTGTCAGTTCGAATGCTTAATGCGTTCGACAGCTCGTACCACAAACTGTCGACCTGCTTGGTACAGCACCTGATATTCCTATCTTCATTATCTTCGGCGGTCAATCATGTTCGAGTGTGACTATCCTCCGTCTTTGTTCCCTGTGGACCCCTTCCGGGAAGACGCCTGCGCGTGATGTGTATTAACGTGGAGAGACTGATGCAGCTGCTGTCACCACACAGACCCTTGGCAAAGGATGGCCTTGTTCCAATGGCATGGAGAACCACGACGACTGGAGGCCATCCTCTGTTGCAGCCTTCAGACTGATGCACCTGCAGTCACCACACGGATCCTTGGCAAAGGATGTTCTTGTTCCAATGGCATGGAGAACCACGACGACTGGAGGCCATCCTCTGTTGTAGCCTTCAGTGCCGTTCTATCATTGTAGACATCATCCGCCACGTCCGCCATTGAGGTCTTGCACTATTTAACCCATAGCTGGAGGGAAGATTGGGCTTCATACCTTTCCCAAAGTTATTAGTCGACATATTAACATAAACGGAACAAGTTGGATTCGAACCCGCGTAGTACGGATCCGAAGTCCGATTGTCTATGCACTGAGCCACGCCGACTGCTTATCTTGGTACTGAACAGGATCTACGTTACTTTACTTCGCCGATCTAACGGGAACCGGTGTCTCGAAAATGACTTGACTATACAGTACCTTACATTGCTAGATGATCACCCAAATTAGTATTGAAAAGGGTCTACGTTGCTTAACTTCGTTGATCGAACAGGAGCCACAAAAATGACTTTACTGTACCGTACTTGATATTCCTGAGTGGTCACCCATATTAGTATTGAAAAGGCTGTAGATTGCTTAACTTCGGTGATTCAACAGGAACCAGTATCTCTAAAGTGACGTGATCCATCTTAGTACTGAACACGCTCTACGTTGCTTAACTTCAGTGATCTAACGGGAACTGGTATCTCCAACGTGACTTGACCATACAACTGATATTCCTAAGTAGTCATTCATCTTACTACGGAACAGGCTCTACGTTGCTTAACTTCAGTGAACTAGCTGTGACTGGTGCCCTCAGTTGTGATTCTTATGATGTCACCCATTTTAGTACTAAACAGGCTCTACGTTGCTTAACTTCAGTGAACTAGCTGTGACTGGTGTTCTCAGCTGTGATTCTTATGATGTCACCCATTTTAGTACTAAACAGGTTCTACGTTGCTTAACTTCGGTGATCTAACGGGAACTGGTATCTTCAACGTGACTTGACCGTAAAATGGTCATTCCTAAGTAGTCACCCATCTTACTACTGAACAGGCTCTACGTTGCTTAACTTCTGGAACAAGTGTAAGTGTATATAACATGATTTGACTGTGTAACTGATATTCCTAAGTAGTCACCCATTTTACTACTGAACAGGCTCTACGTTGCTTAACTTAAGGGAACTAGCGGGAACCGTTGTCTCCAACATGATTTGACCATACAACTGATATTCCTAAGTAGTCACCCATCTTAGTACTGAACAGGCTCTACGTTGCTTAACTTCAGTGAACTAGATGTGACTGGTGTCCTCAGCTGTGATTCTTATGATGTCACCCATTTTAGTACTGAACACGCTCTACGTTGCTTAACTTCAGTGATCTAACGGGAACTGGTATCTCCAACGTGACTTGACCGTACAACTGTGATTCCTAAGTAGTTATAAATCTTAGTACTGAACAGGCTCTATGTTGCTTAACTTTGCTGATCGAAGAGAGACAGGTATCTCCAACATAAAATGTCCGCACAGTACCTGATATTCCTAAGCGGTCACCCATCTTACTAATCAAAAGGCTCTACGTTGCTTAACTTCGTTGATCAAACAGGAGCTTCAAACATGAGTTTACCGTACCATACCTAATATCCTTAAATGGTCACCCCTGTTAATCCTGAACAGTCCCTATGTTGCTTAACTTTAGTCAATGGGAACCGGTGTCTCCAACATAACTTGAAAATACTGTGTGTATATTATATTTACTAGGTGAGCACCAACACAAGTTTGGCACAACGCCATTTTTACGTACTCTTACCCGGTATTTTTACGTTCAGTGTTACCCTTCACCTAGATGAGCTTCTCTCCCGAGTTAACGAGCGCCATCTGCACGAGGCTGCTGAAGTGAAAGTAATGGTTTTGACTGGGATTTGAACTCGCGTAATATGATTCCAGAGCCCGTGCTTTTACCAATGCTCCACCGTCGCTGCTGTGTGTATATATGTGTGTATGGGAAAGACAGTGCTCGTGTATGTGCGCGCGCACGCGCGTGTGTGTGTGTGTGTGGCGGTCGATGTGGCCCAGTGGATAGACAATCGGACTTCGGAGCCGTACTACGCGGGTTCGAATCCAAGTTGTTCGGTCTACGTTAACATGTCGGCTAATACCCTTGGTAAAGTTATGAAGCCCTATCTTCCCTCCAGCTATGGGTTAAATAGTGCACCACCTTAACGGTGGATGTGGTGGATGATGTCTACAATGACACAACGGCACTGAAGGCGGGTGAAGGCTGCAACAGAGCATGGTCTCCAGTCGTCGTGGTTATCCATGCCATTGGAACAAGGCTATCCTTTGCCAAGGGTCCGTGTGGCGATTGCAGGTGCATCGGTCTCACCACGTCAAAAGACGTCGCGCACAGGCGTCCTCCCAAACGGGGGACAGTCATGCTCGACAACGAGTGAGCGCCGATGATGATGATGATGATGTGTGCGTGAGTGTGCGTGTATGTGTAAGTGTCCCCCACCCACGATCCCTCCTCCCCTCCCCCTCCGCCTCCCCCTCCCCCTCCCCTACTTTAAGAGACCAATCAATCCTTATGACATTGAAACCGCAGTTAAAAACACAGGAAGACACGATCGTTTCTTGGCCTGTGTTAGGGGGTGCGTGGGGCGTCGTTCTTTTTGACCGGTTTGGAGTCCCACGATAAACGGTAAGAGCATTCACCCTGGGGGCCGTCAAGATTTTAAAATACTACAGTTCAATCTCTTTTGACGCCGTGACTCTGATGATCCAAATTTAAGTCTAAGTTAGGCACAAGGCCAGTTT
>JAUZSX010289710.1:0-14350 GCA_034780655.1 Idiosepius hallami
ACATATATATATATTGTATATATACAACTCATGTAAACTAATTATTAAATGCAACTGTGTGTGTGTGTTCCCTATAGACTCTGATACAGCTCGACGTATTTTCACAGATTGCTTCATGTCTCTGAGAGTGTTCTTAGCTAGGAATACCTTTGATAATTATCAAGAATCAATAATAAACAAAATCAACTTCTAGAATGAAGAAAATGGCTATTATTAAGAGTAAAACTGTCAAAATTGCCATTATGAATGCATAATTAAGCCATGGACCATTTGTTAAAGCATTTGTTTCACTCTATATGGTCTGCAGGTTTAAATCCTACTTGAGGGTTGGAATATTAACAACATTGCATGTCACTGATGAGATCCAATAAGATCAAAACAGCTGCCTGGCACTAATGTAAAAAGTTTTACAAGATTTTCTGTTGAATCCTAAAGTTATAATTTGATTTAAATACATTTTGGTAATTTCAAAAATTTTCACCTGTTCTGCTGGAATTAGGGATAAAAAGATTTTCTCAAAATGGATTTGTCATAATTACGGCTTGTGACAATATGCTTTTATTAAAGAATTTGCTTCTCACTAATTAATAGGGCTGTGACAAGAATGTTTTTAATAAAAGTATGTTGTCATGGCCTTACTCATAAGTCCAGAATTAAAAGAAATGGTAAAATCACAAAATAGTCAAGTAATGACAAGAGTATTCAATAATTAAATCATATTGTCAAAGCCTTAATTATCACACACACACACACACACACACAGTCCTTTTCCAACAATAACAGATATGGACCATTTAATGAATCACATTTATGTATTGTCTATTTATTCATATTTAATATTTTTTAGAAACGCCGAACTCGCGTCATGCAGCATCCGGAAAGCCTACCTGAAACCCTGTCCCTAGCTACTCGAGGGTTCATCCACGGGGTGGCATTAGGCCTTTCAGGAATTATACTAGACCCAATCAAAGGTGGGTAGTAAAATTTATTTACAGTTTGATTTAAATCTAAATAACTTAAAGACAGGAACCTAAAAAAAGTAAGTTTGTGAGGTGGCTTTTAGTCGGTAATGGCCGAACGAGGAAGTCTAACCCCTTTTCGATTTGCGCTAGACAAGGGAGATCTATCACTGAGGTGGAGCACCACACATACTCTCAGCTCCCTGTAACTTTACCGCATTAGATCAGATTACCTGATGACGCTACTTATACACTGAGTTGGCAAGGTCGGGAATCGAACATGGGACCTTGCGATTGCCAGGTGAGTGCTCTACCGACTGAGCTATCCCGACCTAAAGTTAACATATCCAGTTAAAGAAAATATTTATATAAATTATTTTCATGCATTTAGTGGATCTAATAATTCTTTAGTTATAAAAAAATATGTATATACAGAAATGAAACCAATTAATTTGAATACCATTTATTACGAAAACAAAATATGCTGAAAATGTTGATATTTTTTCTGAACTGACACAATAATTGAGTACTGAAATTTTGGTGCCTTTAGCTAAATTTTATGGTTTATTTCTTTAGAAATAAAGGTTTTATACTCCAACTCTCCTAAATAATAATAATAAATAATAAAGATGTTTGAACAGTCTTATAAGATTAAGTCTCTATATAAGTTGTGACAAAAAAATGCTTTTTTCTTCTAATTTCCAAGCCACGGGGTTTTAAAATAATAATTGTTATTTATAACTGCTATCAAATCTGAAAAATATTTAAAAAATATAAGGTTAAAGTCAACATATTTATCAGCAATTTTATGGGTTTCATTTATTTTGAGACACCCTGTATATTATATAAAGCATATTTATATTATGTAATTTGTTGGAGATTTATGGTTTACGTCCTCATAATTGAGACATTCAGAGTTATAACCTGACAAGTGCCTAAAAATAAAAAAGAATTTAACATTTTTCTTCTTTTTTTTTTTTAAGTAAAATATATTAATGTACAAAAGAATCTTTTGCTACTTTCAAAGAGGAAGACTTTGATCAAATAAATTACAGGACAAACTGTTTAATGCTAGCAATAATTATTTCATAATTGTTGATTACTATTTCAGGAGTTCATGATGATGGTGTTGAAGGATTCTTTAAGGGCTGTGGCAAAGGCCTTATGGGTTTACTGACCAAACCTTCAGGAGGCATTATTGATATGGTTAACATGGCATTTGATGGACTCAGGCGGTAAGATTGACTAAATTCCATTTAGATTTTCTTATATAAACTCTATCTTATTCTCTTAGTTCCATAATATGTGACATACACCAGTTTAGAATGTCAAGCTTTGCATATGTAATGACCACTGAGGAAACTAGAGATAAGCACTGTTCTTAAAGTCAAAACTTTAAGGATTTGTTACGATTCTGATTATCAAACTGTTGTGGGCTATCTCCCCTTTTGATTACCGAACCATGGACTCGCCCAATTGACATATTAACAGTCACCTACGTCGCTACGACGAGAAGGCAGCGATGTGCTAGCTGGATGATTACACTATCACTAACTACTGCTGTATTTCTAACTCTGCTATAAACTCTCTATCTACCTATCATTTGATCGTTTGTTCCTTTATTAATTGCTTACCACTCAGCAACCACAACACAAACATTCAAACAAAATCAAATTATTTGACAGGGGGTTGAGATAAGTAATACAAGAAATCAATCCTTAACATATACAGACTATTTTTCTCATCTTATAATCATATAAATGTTTTAGCCAGTGTACACCTGGCCTTTTCTAAGTTTTCATGTTCTACATTTTAACATAGTATTTTGATAGTATCCAGATTTTGTTAAAAAAAAGCCAAAATTTTTAATACAAAGATGATCTGATTATTACCTAGTTTTTACATTTTATTTCTAGTAAAGTTTCCTTGGTCAAGCATGAACCCAAGCTTGGTACAAGGCCATTTTTACATGTTCATTATATACCCAGGCTTTTGTAAAGTGTTTCCCTTCACACAGATGTGTTTCTCTCCTGAGCCCCATCTGCCTGTGGTAAATGGAATGGTTTAACTGGGATTTGAACACCTGAAATACAATTCCAAAGACCAAGCTTTTACCAATACTCCACCCTCGCTGCCCAAGTTGTTGTTGTTTTATAACCTTATGCAACTTTGCCTTTTATGTTCTTTATTTATTTTTTTTTTATCTAGAGCCTCAGAGCTAGAAGGAGGTGTAATGGCAAGAATGCGCTTACCACGTTTTATCAATCCTTCTATGGTTTGTATGAAATTTCTTTTTAAATTTGCTTGTGGTCAATAATTCATTAATAAGCTTTTATTTACATTGTTTATGTTGAGTGTAACAAGATCATCTCTAATAAATAAGTAATGATAACAAATGACACATAGATAGAGAGAAGGGGTAAAATATGGTGAAAAGCACTCATTCAAGTATGAGGACTCAGGGAACAAAACAACGCTGTCAGAACATTTCTGGTCGCTAAAAAATAAAGATAAAAACCCAATAATTAGTTGGTTGATAATAATAAAAGTTAGACCCCCTGAGCATATTAACGACAGATACCTACTCTGTATAAATGAGAAAATTAAAATAATGAGATTTAATAAGCGTCATGAATTAAACGCAAAATTCCTCCATAAAAGAAGCCTTAAACTAACATAGACTATGTAACAGTTAATATATAAATATATATATTATATTTACTTGGTGAGCACCAACCCAAGTTTGGCTCAAGGCCATTTTTATGTGCTCTCACCGGGGCTTTTTGCATTCGGTTTTACCCTTCACCTAGATAAGCTGCTCTCCTGAGTTAATGATCCCCATCTGCCCGAGGCTGCTAGAGTGAAAGTAATGGTTTTGACTGGGATTTGAGCTTGCGTAATACGATTCCAGAGCCCAAGCTTTTACCAATGATCCACCGTCGCTGCCCAAATGAGGTTGAGAGACACTCTTCATATTAAAGATATGGAGAGTTTGTTGATTATTGAATAAGAAAAGTTCTTAATACATTAGTAGAGCTTTATAAATGTTGTTCTACCCAGCTTTCACCAACAGGATCATACCTTTTAATATGGTCTTAAAACAAACAGACATGTTTCATTAAAAAGAATTTTAATTTTTCTTTTTAATTCAATTTTTTCTTGTTTTCTAAGAAGAAAATTAGTTGTGGGTTTGATTATCTGAATATTATATCAATTTTATTTACACAAATCAAAATCACTAAATATATATGCAGTATATCAACCATAAAAATTTCCACAGGTACAGATAGTATTAATAGTTGCATTTTATTTTCTCTGCAAATTATATTATTTAAAAGATAAAACCAGAAATGTAGCTGTTTTTTTTTTTAATGTTTTAGGGCTTGAAGCCTTACTCTCCATACCAAGCAATTGGTGTTCGTCTGTTACAAAGTATCCGTAAAGGCCAATACCTACAAAGTGATATGTATTGGGCCCATGCTCCTCTCAGCCGAGAAGATAGATCAGACGTATTCCTCATCACTGACAAGTAAGTAATTAACAAAGACAAAAAAAAAACAATCCTGTTTAAAGTTTTTTTGTTTTATTATTGTTTTTGGTTTGTTTTATTATTATTATTAATATCAAGAATTCCTTTAAGTCAATATTGTGCAGCTTCGTCCACAAGCGATGTGTGACGAACTTTGCCAGGACAGTCAGTTTACTCGCATTTAGAATAAAAAATCTAATAGCATCAAGAGTTTTGTTTATTGATGATAATAATAATAATATTATTATTATTATTATTATTATTCTGAATGCGAATAAACTGGCTGTCCTGGAACTTTGCCAGAACAGTCAGTTTACTGCAAAATATAAAAGACCTTAATTTTTTTTTATTCTTTAAGTTTGAGTAATTGGCTGTTTATAGTTTTTCAGATCATGTTAAGAAGATCTATCATCTTATAACAAATACATAATCTAATCAATAACTGAAAGGAATTTCATTTATCTTTTCTCAATTATTATCTGTTCTGGTGGCTCTACGCAGTAATAAACGATATTTATGCAAGTATTGATAACCAATCTGTACTAAACATTACACTAGCAATGAGGACTGAGTCGTTTACTTAAAGAAAAAGACAATAGGAAAAAAAAACAAAAAATGTCGTCCTTTTGTTTAAAAAATAAACAAAAAAAAAATAAACAAAAGCCACCCTAACCACACATCATTCATTAGAATATTACAATACTAAGAAGAATTAAAGAAGGAAATTATTACTTATTTACTTTCACAGTAATCTCCTTCTTCAATTTCTTTCTTTTTTTTTAGGCACCTGTTCCTGTTAGAAAAGAACCGTCTTTGGGGTGACTGGAATGTCGAATGGGAAGTGCCAATTGATAGTCTGTTGGGAATTCCAGCAATCGTAGACAATCGTCTTGTCTTCAGAATCAAAAGGGTAAGAAACATCCAGAGCCATTTGATCAACATTGATCTAATTGTTACACACACACACACACACACACACTATATATATATTTCTTTTTTTTTTTTACATACATGTGACCAATGATCACGTGCATTTATTTTGCCCTCATCAGCTGCTGACCAGGGTGATTACACAGTTTCAGCCGCTTAAAGCTGGACTGCCACTCCTATATATATATATTATATATATACATATATAGCATTTAAAAGTTGTTCTCTACTCGGGTTTCACCATTCGGATTGTGAGAACCTCAATGAGTAGAAGGTCTTAATTAATTTGAGTTTAAAATCGATATTTTGAAATATTTTTTGTTTCTGTCATTGTTCTTTTAAACTTTGAAGAGTGTGTCCTCACTCTCTCTCACACACACACACTCTCTATTGTCTTTTATTTCAGGATGATTCCAGCTTGAACCTTTTCTCCAGTGGAGAGCGTGACATTGAGTGCAATGATAATCAGGTGTTGATGTGGATACAAAAGAAGATAGAAAATGTCATCAAATATCGCCAACAATAACAAAAAAACAATTCAATTGAAGCCAGAAATAGTGTTGGTTATAAACAGAGCTGACTCAAACTGATTTGGACCCAATGAACTGCCAGTTTTTATCTCCAAGAACCAACAAGCAATTTTTAACTGGAGATAAAGACAAGCAGAATTAATGGAAGCAGCAGAATTCAACAATTTTTCTTTCATTTTGTCTTTGTTTCTTTGTATGTTTATGTCATTACTAGGGCTGTGACAATATGCTTTTATCAAAAGAGATTCTCATCACAGACTATTTTGTGATTTTACCACTTCTTTTGATTATGAAGTCATTACTAATAAGTACAGAATTAGAAGAAACGGTAAAATCGCAAAAAAAAAGTCAAGTAACAAGTAGGGCTGGGACCAGAATATTCTTTAATAAAAGCTTATTGTCACAGCCCTATTCGTTACTACTGATTGGCTGACTAAATAATCCTAACCTTTAAACTAAATTATTTGTCCCCCCCTTCCTTGATACTCAGTCCTATTTCCCCCCTCTCTCTCTCTCTGGTCTGCATTTGTCATTTGCCTATTTTACTTATTGTCATTTTCAGAGCTTATATTAAAATTGTGTACACTTTGTTGGGGGTCATCTATTCTGCTGAACACATCAAAAACATTTTCTATACACAAAAATGGATACAAAAAATAAAAAATGAAAGACTAAAAGATCTAAAATTCTATCCATCTAAAAACAAGTAGATGTTAGTAGTTCTTGTTAAACATAGCGTTCAATATATACTAATAGAATATCCTACCCATCCGACCCCCCCCAAGTACCCTAAACCTGCTGGAGGCAAATGCCTGGAACAAGGGGGAGATAAGTATAAATTGCAAAAAGCATTTTAACCAGTTTATAGACCTGCTTGGGAACAATTACAATTATAGATGTCACATTTTGTAAATGATGTCTGATTAAAATAGAAATCTACTAAAGTTTAATGAAGCCCAATCTTTATATTCTAGGAATCAATATACACATGCACTTTTAGATTATAATAAAATAAAAGAACATTCTGCAAATATTTTTAACTTTCATTTATATTTTCCCCATTTTTAATCAGGATCTTCTAAAGTTTCAAGAGTGCCATAAAAGGGCTGGTTTACACATTATTGAAATCGAATTATTTAGACAGTAAAATAAGTTAATTTTATTTTTTAAAAATAGTTAATTTCACTTTTGCTATACTTTATTTTGAAAAAAGTATTTTTCGGACTATTGTCTTCATCCTTCTTTTTAATTTATAAAGATAAGGACAATAGTCCAAAAAATACTTATATAATAAATCATAAGATTGAAGATTTTGAAAAATAATGGAAAAAGCATAATGAGATGTATTGTCAAAACATCACAATATCTTTCCATACATTCAAATAATTTAATGTATTGTTTTTAAGAATCTCATCAATAGCTTTGCATTTAATATTTCCATAAACGACTTTGTTTTACTAATTTTGACTTATGAGTAATTTAAGATGAAGACATTTTTAGCAAATTTTAAATTAAAATTTAAAACATTTACAGAATTTTCTTTTATAAAACATTAAAATACAAATAACCAATTATTTGAAAATATTGTAATTTACAATGTTGCTTCTTTTCATTGTTTATCTATTGTCATAACCTCACCTTTTTTTAATAAACAGAAAATATCTTGTAACTTGCAATTTTTAGGAAGTTCTGCGATGAGGTTTTTTAATCATTTTTCTTATTCATTTTTTGTGGACTTTTTTCCTCATCTTACAAAGTTGATGTTCTTTACTACATGTCGACCAACTTTATACTCCAGCCTTCATCAGCTGAACACCCGACGAAGTCCAGTGAATAAAGTTGAAGAACATCAACTTTGTAAGATAAGAAAAATGTCCACAAAAAAAATCAAGAAAAAATATTTCGCTGCATTATTTTTTATTAAAAGTTTAAAACTTAAACAAATTCCATTTTTTATTTCATAAACATTTATTTTATTTCAAGCCAATGGCATTAAACTTTAAATATGCTTCTTGTTTTACAGGATTTTAAAAATTAGATTATAAAATGAGTTTTTGCTTAAAATTAAAGGCAAAATTTAATAACCCAAAATACAATTTCAATTTTAGTCTTAAAGCAATCTTTGGGCAGAGGCTTAATCAAAAGTTTAATTTTCAATTAAAAAATCTAAAACAAGGGACGTAACTTCCAAATATTTAACAAGATTTATTTTGTTGTAGATTTCCTTCCTCCACAAATAAAGAAATGGATTTTTTAATGAATCCAGAAAATAAAAAAATAAAAAAACATGTAAATGCATTTAATTAAAAACTGTGCCATAATTCAGAAGATTATCTGATCTGTCATCACAATTACTGGCAACTCTGTGATGCTTCAGGTTTGCTTTGGATTCTGTCTACTTTAAAATGCTGATCAAGTTTTAAGAAACTAAATATAATTTAGAATGAAAAAAGTTAATATTTGAAAATTCTTTTTATATTAACATCTTGATTACAATACACAATTATTTTTCTAACTCAATCTAAAGTTAAAACGTGATATATTGATATTTAGTGTCATTAAGTGGTTAAGGTTACTTAAAACATTTTAAGAGAAATCCAACTTTATAAATATATATAAATGATGATTTGGATCATTGCTTGAATTTTCAGTTAGAGTGTTCAATATTGATGATAGAGCATGTATAGTAAAATCAGCCAAACCTGAAATCAGTGGCTATTGAGGACTGTCAATTTCATGCCTCATGATCATGCAGGTTTGAGACTGACAGTCACCAATGGCTACCGATTACAGGTTTGGCTGATTTTATCAACTTTGGATTTCAAATGCAATTTCTTTATTATTTTTAAAATATATTTATTAAATTCACTAGAACTTATCAAGAATTCCATTAGTGCAAAAAAAGGTGGTTTTGTCATATTTTGAGGAAAATATAAACTGTGTTTTTTACAATTCTTTTAGGTAATTGTAAGTTGTAAACTCTGCAAAAAATACCATTATGAATTGAAATGAGAATAATCTTCCCTCATCCCTCCACCTACCAACTCTATGTCCCTGAAATATGATTTAACCATTTCTCATGTGTTTATTAAAATTTCAATTATTCATTCTATTTTTATTTTTGAGATGAGGCTTCATAAACTATCGAGACAAGGACAAAAGTCCCAAATAAAGTTAATACCCAGTTCAATTATTCATGTATATAAAAAGTCGATATTATTTTAAATTTGAATAATTTGAAATTCTTAGAAACTTTTTTGTCTTACCTTGTTGCTGATTTTTGAATTGGCCAAAAGAAACTAAAAAAAAAAATCATTTTTTAATTCCATCAGGCCAATGGGATGTGAGGCCAGTAAAAAAAACAAAAAAAAAACAAATGCAATGGTAGGAAATTTTTCACTCACTCTTTTTACTCTCACCATTGAAAGAAAAAAAATTGGATTTATTTTCATCATTTTTGTGGCTTCATCCAAAAATAATTTGAAAAAAAAATGACAGAAAAAAATATTAAATTAAATTTCTTCAATGACACAATAATGAAACATTTAAAAAAATATTTATTTCTTTAAAAACAGAAATTAAAAAACACCTTTTGATTAAAATCATTCTATAGTTAGCAGAAATAATGAATTTATTCAATACTAACACACTGATCTCAATAATTATGCAATTATTTATTTCAATTACTTTCTTTAATAACACAATCAGGTAACATTTTTTTTAAAATTATTATTTATTTCCTTGAGAACACAAATTAAAACAAAAAACAAACTTTTTTTATTTAAATCATTTTATAGTTTGTAGAAATAATGATTTTTTTTCTATACTAACACACTGATCTCAATAATTATGCAATTATTTATATCAATAATATAAATATATCAATTTCTTTAACACAAAAATAAAACATCAAAAAATATAGAATCTAATTTTTTGGGAACACAAATTCAAAAAACATTTTGATTTAAGATCATTTTATAGTTTGTAGAAATAATGAATTTATTCTAACAAATTGATCTCAATAATTATGCAGTCTGAAAAATAATGACTCCATTTTGCTTGATGCACCTGACATTTAACTGTGACGTCTTTTTATCATTGTTCTTTGTAACTTTCAAAATGTTCCTTACAACTCGCACAAAAAAACCCAAAATATCCTTACGACCATAAAATCTAAATAATTATTTATTTTATGCTTTTCTTAGTTTTGGCATCTAAGAAAAAAAACCATTGTGTCTTTTTTTGTGTGTTTATTAGACGAGAAATGGCTATCATAACATGAATTATATCTGATGTGTTTGTCCTAAGATGAAATCTATTTATGGAAGTCTTTTGAGTATTTAGATAAAACAACTGGTACTCTTGTTGCTCTTATTTCTGCTTATAACCAAGCATAAAGAGGTCTAAATATTTTAACTATTTTGCTTGTAGAGATATAGACATATATATATTCTGACATGTTTTATTAAAAAGAATTTAGATTTTTCTTTTCAATATTTTTTATTCAATTTTTTTGTTGTTTTTTTTTTTTTTTTACAAGAAACGCAGTTGTGGGGTCAAGCTACTTTTGAAAACAAGAAAAAATTGAATAAAAAATATTGAAAAGAAAAATTTTGATTCTTTTTAATAAAACGTGTCAGAAATATATATATATATAATTACAATTTCCCTGCAATCAATCCTGACAGAGACAACATTAAATATCAAGACTGGTTTGGATAAACTCTTTAAATAATATTAATTATGATTATTTTAGTAATAAATGAATTCATCTTTAGTCTACTCTAATGTTTCATAAACTGATTTTCTACAATAATATATCTAAACAGTTAAATTTAGTTTCTACCTTTGGAGTCTGACTTACAAAATTATCAAATTAGCTAGAGTAATTTGGGGAAGCTTTACATTTAAACCAAACATTTTTAGAGAATTTTAAAAGATGCATTTTTCTAAAAGAAGATTTTAATAAAATTTCCTTTTTTGAAGCAGAGGGGGGGGATGTCTGGACAAATGTTTCATTTTCTGTTACCAGAAAACAATTTAAAAATTGAAAGTTTTATAAAATTGGAGCAAAGAAAAAAAATCTTGTATTTTGGATCAGTGTGTAAAGAAATGTTTAAAATGTTGGGGTTTTTTGCTCTGAGTTTTCTCAATCATTAAGCACACTGACATCTTGTTCTTTTCTATAAGAATATGATAATCTTATAGAAAGATAATTTTGTGTCAGCCAAGGACTTGTTTCTAAAAAAAACATAGGAAAGGAATTTGGATTATGTAACATCCCAACAAGTTTATTAGATATATATATATTCAGACATGTTGAATTAAAAGGAATTTTCATTTTTCTTTTCAATATTTTGTGATTGTAAGAAAACAAGAAAAAACTGAATTAAAAATATTAAAATTTAAATTCTTTTTAATGAAACATCTCGGAATAATGATAATCTGCCGAGGTATACTAAAGTTAATTATATATATATATATATGTGTGTGTTTATTAAGGTTAAAAGGATGGGTTAATGGCATCAGTCAGTTATTTTAGCCTTAATAAACATTATATTTATTATCGATGCCATATGATGCTTCAGAATAAATATAATTTATTAATAAATAAATATATATATATTCCTCATATATATATAATCAATCAACGTTGCATATTACATGTTATGTGTGTATATGTTTGCATAGATAGCCTGTAGGTTTGAGTTAGTCTCGTTGTATCATTATATAATTAGGAAAGACTGAACTCACTGAATAGCTCTTGCTTTTATGACCTTGTGCCAAACCAAAGCTGGTTTAGAAAAAATAAAAAAATGGTATTGCTCTATATCCACACCCTACGGTATTGATATCTCTTATGTGTGAATGTATTTATTACATGTTGGCATCTAAGGGTGATGATATAGAAAATTACCAAAAATGACAATTCAAATGACTCTTAATGTATTCATTGTTTTTAAAATTAACATTTCAAGCAATGTAGGCTTCTTCAGGATATGAGTTTTATGGATTTAAAGATCATGTTGATTAAGTAGATTTTAGAAAAATTAATTAAAAAATAATTAATTCTGTGAATATGTGCTTTGCATTTTAGTATTTATAGAATTTTAGATATTTCATTTAATATATTTGGGGGTGAACATATATATATATATATATATTATATAATATATAAATATATTATATATATTTAGTAGATAGGTGTAAGACACTGAGTTAACAGCCTTTGGTGACTGTTGGTCTTATGACTGCACAGGCAAGAAACTGACAGTCCTAGAAGGCCGTGACTACGTGTCTACATATATCTACCATATGTGCTATATCATTGATATTAAGCACTAACTATAAATATAGGCAATCTTACTCTACAGATATATATATATATATATATATATATATATATATGACACACCCAAATACTATTTTGATGTATATATTATGTATATATGTGGATAATTATGTGAAAATTGAAAATAGCATTCTGAATATCAATCTTAGATTAAGTGTAAATAAGTCTGCTTTATAAAGATATGTTGTAATAAGAATAATGTTATTGTTATTTGTGTGAAAGGTTCTTCTTAAACTTTGTTGATTTGAGATTCTAGAATCCTTTATTTTAGAATGAATTGAGATTTCATCAATTCTGACTCCATCTCTTAAATAGAACATTCTCTGCCTCTTAAATAACCTCAAGTCAGTTTGGCTATCTTGCTTAACTTGAAATAAACACTTCTTTCCTTCCTCTCTCCCTCACTGTCCCACCAATTAAGAGCCATGATAAGGACAATAAAGGGCGAGAATGAAATCAAAAATTAAAAACAAAGCACAATTATTGGTTTCAACCCTAAACTTGTCAAATTGCTGAAAAGGAACATTGCTAAAATCTAAATGAATTAACGTCTCAAATAGATAATTATTGGTGGATGAGAACATTAAAAGACAGGGATACACAAGTGAATAAACCATATTTACTTATAATTTCCATTAATTAATAACTTAATAGTTTTATGGAAAATCAAATTCTGAAGATATATAACAGAAATTTGATTTTGAAAAATATATAATTTGAAATTAAAGGAAGAATTTCTTTTAAATAACTATGTATGAACAAACATTATAAAAAAAATTGATTGTTGTCTGTATTTAATGACTTATAAAGATTGATATGCTGTAAAACCAAACAACCAAACCTATATCCCCTTACTTAACTTAGCATTCTAGCCATTTCTAACCTCACCTTTGAACCCTAAGGGGCTGATATATCGGCCGAGGCAATTTAAGGAAAAAGACACACACCAATATTTTTGACCTACTATGGTCCTCTACTAGAATGATTCTGATTGACTAGTTGGGAATTTGATAAAGTCAGGGTTCATAGGATTAAGGAGAAAGTGATAGGTCGAGAGGTGGGGAAAGAGGTGTCAAAGTAAAGCTCTTTTAGTTTTATGCTCGTCATTGTCATCATTATTCTTGTTGTTATTGTTCTAAAAGAAATAATAATAATAATAATATTGATAATAATAATCTTAATGGCTAACCGAGGCAGTGGTCAAGTCAAACAAGAGAGAAATAAACCTCCTCATAGATTATCTCCCTTTCCAAAATGCAAAATCAGGAATCTTTTCCTTATTAAAAATTGTTACACAATCGAAGCTCAGTGAGTTCATTTTTTTTCCTTAGATTAAATGAGTTGTTGATTATTACCTGTAGGTTGCCATAGTAACAAAATAATAATGTTAAAAATTAATGATGATGATGATGATGATTATGTGATGATATTCAATTTGTTGATGTTAGTTTCATGTGATTTTCCTGTTAAATATTATTATTGTTTGTTTTTGATTTTCTTCTCTGGGAATAATTATTATTATTATTAAAATAAAGATGGCTAGCTACAAATCAATTGAGAGCTAAATTTTGTTTGTTTTATTTATTTTCAAAAGTTTTTTTTTTGATTTTCCATTGAAAAAAATGCTGCTTAACCCCACCCTGAATGAACTACTGTATATACTGAAACAAACATATATATATATATGTATGTTAGTACAATTTCAGCATCCTTCAGATAAGATATGATTTTCTCAATCGTCACACAGACTATTGTCCTCATCCTTATTATTTTTACCTCACAAGGTTTCAAGAAGACTGAGGAATAAATCAGTCAAAACGTGGGATCAACAAAAAAAGATAAAGATGAGGACAATAGTCCAAATAACAATAGTGAAAATTTCAGCAATATTATGACTAGGGCTCCGACAATATTTTTTTATGTAAAAAATATGCTTATCACATTCCTAGTTATTTGGACAGTGACAAGAATATTTTCAATAAAAGCATATTATCTCAGCCCTACTAATAAGTAAAGAATTAAAAGAAATGGTAAAATCACAAAATAGTCA
>JAUZSX010289721.1:0-14349 GCA_034780655.1 Idiosepius hallami
TTTTTTTTTTTTTTTTTTTTTTAATATTTTTGTTCTTTTTTAATTTGTTTTTTTTTTTCGTTTTTATTTTTTTTTTTTGTTTTTTTCATATTTTTGTTCTTTTTTAAGTTGTTTTTTTTCGTTTTTTATTGTTTTTTTTTGGTTTTTTTTCGTTTATTTTTTTTCATTTTTTTTTTCATTTTTGTGTTTTATTGTTTGTTTTGAATTTTTATTATGTTAAATTATTATTATTAATATTATTAATTTTCCATTTTTTTTTATTTTTTAATTTTATTTTTTTAATTTTTTAATTTTCTTTCTTTTCTAATTTTTTTCTTCCAATTCTATTAATTTTCTTTTTTTTTTATTTACCTTTTTTTAATTAAAATTTTTTTTTTTTTTTTCTGTTTTCTTTTTTTCTTTTTATCATTATTTTTATTTTTTTAATTCTATTTTTCATTTTATTATTATAATTTCTATTTTTCATTTCCTTTTTTTAAATCAAAAAATATTTTCAAATTCTTTTTTTATTGTTATTATTATATTTATTATTTCATTTACCTTGTTTTTAAAAAATAAAAATTTAAATTCTATTTTTATTATTATTATTATTTTTATTTTTGAATTTCTCATTTTTTTTAAATTTTTTTCTAAATTTATTTTTTGTAATTTTATTGTTATAATTTTTATTTTTTATTTCCCTTTTTTAAATCAAAAAATATATTAAAATTCTTTTTTATTGTTATTATTATATTTATTTTTTTATTTCCCTTATTTTTAAAAAACAAAAATTTAAATTCTATTTTTTATTATTATTATTTTATTTTTTTTTAATTTCTTTTTTTTTTAATTTTTTCTAAATTTCTTTTTTGTAATTTTATTATTATAATTTATAATTTTTCATTTTAATTTTCAATTTTTTTTTTTCAATTTTATTATTTTCTGTTTATTTATTTTTCATTTTGATTTTGATTTTCTTCTAAATTCTTTTTTTTTTTTTTTAAGTTCTTTGATAAAAAATTTTCTTTTCATCTCAGAAGAAGCAAGAAATAAGGAATTGTGCTGTTACTTAAATCAACTCAGCATTAAAAAAAGATAAAATAAACTAGCTTTGACATTGGAGAATTCTTTGAACATGATCGTAAAGGAATTTTATTAATAGGTAGAAGTGCTCACACACACACACACATACACACACATACACACACATACACACACATACACACACACACATACACACACACATACACACACTCACATACACACACACACACAGCGATGGAGGAGGACTGGTAAAAGCTTGGCCTCTGGAATCTTAATACGCGGGTTCAAATCTCAGTTGAAACCATTGCATTCACTTTAGCAGCCTCAGGCAGATGGGGCTCGTTAACTCGGGAGAGCAGCTTATCTAGGTGAAGGGTAGCACCGAAGTTAAAAAGCTCGGGTGAGAGCATGTAAAAATGGCCTTGTGCCAAACTTGGATTGGTGCTCACCAAGTAAATATAATATCCTCATCTAGGTGAAGGGTAACACCGAATGGAAAAAGTTCGTGTGAGAGCACGTAAAAATGGCCTTGTGCCAAACTTGGGTTGGTGCTCACCAAGTAAATATAATATTCATTAATTGAAATGTTCAGAACTAAAAATGTTGATATGCCGTAAAACAAAATGAACAAATGTTATTGTTTGTGTTGTGGTTGCCGAGTGGTTAGCAATGAATAACGGAACGAACGATCAGGTTATAGGTAGATAGAGTTTATAGCAAAGTTAGTAATACAGAAGTAGTTAATGATAGTGTAATCGACCGATATCCGTTTAGTCCGTCGCTACTTTCTCCATCGTAGCGACGTAGGTGACTGTTTATATGCCAATTGGGCGAGTCCACGGTTCGGAAAGCCACCTCAACATTATGTTTTGTTTTTTTTTTGTGTGACGGCATATCAATCTTTTTAGGCCATTTAGTACCGAGAACAATCATTTTTGATAAACATTTTTTCGGCGACTTCTAGTTTCTCGCCTGCGCGATCTTTTTCGTCCTGATGCCCCCTCAGGCGAGAAACCGACAGTCGCCGAAGGCTTTTGACTCCGTGTCTACACTTAATTAATATATATATATATATATATATATATATGCGTGCGTGCGCGTGTGTGTACGCACACATATTTATATACCGATAACCACACATGCATGCATTTATTTGAGTTTGGATGTGTGTGTGTCTGCATATTGGGTTAGGTGTGTGATTGTTTATTTGTATGCTTTGATGTGTATGTTTCTTTGTGTGTCTGTGCATGTGCTTGTGTGTCTGTACGCATATATAAGTGCTCATATGTAATGTATAAATAGGTAACCTGGGAGTTGGGCTGCTCACCCTTGCTTTTTCTAGCTTTGGTTTCTGTCTCTTGAAATGCCACGAACCGCCATTTTGCCGGCGACCTGGCTCCAATTAAATACTCCTTCCAACGAACAACACCTGGAACTGTATAAACAATTGGTGCTTTCGATCCATCGCCACCACCACCATCCCCATTTCCAATCATCTACACCGCCCCCATAAACCTTTGCTGCTCTAATGACGACACCTAGATCTGCCGCCGCCTTCATCGGGGTCGTTTTACGAAGGCACGACCTTTAACGTGTCTTTCGCGCGGGAATCATCAGATGATGGTTCAAGGTAGCCTGATACGTGAAGAAAAATATTTAGAAGAACAAGAGGGATAGAAGAAGAAGAAGATGATGATGAAGAAGAAGAAGAAGAAGAAGAAGAAGAAAAAGATGATGAAGAAGAAGAAGATGATGATGAAGAAGAAGAAGATGAAGAAGAATGGGGAAGAAGAAGAAAAAGAAGATCAAGAAGAAGAATGGGGAAAAAGAAGAATATGAAGATGAAGATGAAGATGAAGAAGAAGAAGATGAAGAAAAAGAAGAAGAGTAAAAGTGTGAGGAATAAAAAGATACAAATGGGGAAAGAGGGACTGAAAGAAACTAAAAAAAAAAAAGAATAAACCAACAGAAAAATAAAAAAAAGGAAAAGAAAGAAAGAAAGAAAAATAAACCTTCAAAAGTTAGAGAGAAGACAAAAAAATGAAAAAGAATAAAAGAGAGAAAGGAAGAAAAGAAAGAAAAGAAGGAAAATGAAACCAACGAAACCAGAGAGGAGGAAGAACACAAAAAGAATAAAAAAGGAAAGAAAAGAATAAAAAAAATACTAAAGAAGAGAAAGGCAAAAAGAAAAGAAAAAAAGAATCAAAAACAGTAATATTCCACGCATAAGTTGATTTTTTCGAGAATTATCGATGGTATTCCGAGACAAAACCTAGCAATGAGTACTCCCAAACACATGAAGTATCTCTATGTAAATTTTCAATATAATTGGTTAAGCACACACACACACACACACACACACACACACACACACACACACACACACACACACACACACACACACAAACACACACACACACACACACACACACACACACACACACACACACACACACACACACACACACACACACACACACACAAGCACACACACACACACACACACACAAGCACACACACACACACACACAGAAAGAAAGAAAGAAAGAGAGGGAGTGAGAGAAAGAGAGTTTGTATATAATTATAATAAAAAGAAAAAGAAAAATCTGAATAATCAAAATAATTCTAATTATTAAGCCTCATCTTAAAAAATATTACAAATCAAAAAGGCAACATTTTGTGAAAGAGGGAAAGAAAAGGTTATATATATATATATATATTTTTTTTACCTAAAAAAAATTGCTTTGGACGGGCAACGTCGGGCTATGCTTTTAGCATTCTATAACATTTTGCGCTTGGACGGGAAATACCTAGGTTAGTGTCTGGGGGCGCAGTTAAACCACTGGGTTGATGTCCCCTTAGTCTTTGGTAAGACAGGCATTTATACATGCGGCTGGGACCGCTAGTGAAATTCAAATTTCCATGAGACTCAACACTGATTCGTGCGTGTTCAGTGGTTGAGCCGGCTAAACCTGCATGGGTTAGTATGCCGACACAAACACACACACACACAAACACACACACACACACACACACACAATATTTTGAACATCCGATTTCATATTAATTGACCAACTGACTGTTCGAGCCTAATTTAGAAGTACTTGGAACAACGCGAAAAGATTTTTAAAAAGCAAGTAGAATTGTTTTGATATTATATAACACAGCAGGATTGATTTGTCGTATAAACAACATTCTAAACCAAACCAAACCAAGCCAAATACCCGCTTTGATATAATGCAGTTACGCTCTATCCCAACCCGAATGATGTGTGTTTAACGTTCTAGGTTAGCTTACAAATAGCAGCCTTGATATTAGAGGATACTGCAAATGTCACTATTAGGGTGGAGTGCCAGCTCTAAGATATCAATTATAACAGAAGAATACCCTGTATGTAAAAAATAAATTTAAAACAACCCTCAGTTCAATAATGTGCTATTTTAGGATAGGGCTTGTTCACTCGGAAGATTAACTCATCTAGGTGAAGGGTATCACTGATTACAAAAGGCTTGTGGCCTCCTCTGCTGCTAGTCGTCGAGAATTCGTTCCACTGGTCGTGAGCATTAGAGTTTCTGAAGGTGTCTATCTGATGCACAACAGATATTACTCCTGAAATGCTTGGGAACCAAGGCGGAAGTACAGAGGCTCTGACTAGTCATCGTCAAGGCTAACTCACTGTATCATGATGATTAAATGATATTTAGGATTAAAATGGTCTTTTTGTTGTTCATGATAATGTCTTGATGAATTTATATTTACTTGGACGAGCACGAACCAAAGTTAGGCACAAGGCCATTTTTACTTGCTCATTATATTTCTGGACTTTTGTAATAGTCTTGCACTTCACCTAGAAATGATACTAATCGAGTTAACGAGCTCATCTCTTAGAGATAGCTAAAGATAAAGGCTATGGTTTTGATTGGGATTTGAATTCGTGTAAAACGATTCCATAGTCCAAGCTTTTACCAATGATGCACCCTTTCAGCCCGATGAAATATATATATATATATATATATATATATATATATATATATATAGAGAGAGAGAGAGAGAGAGAGAGAGAGAGAGAGAGAAAGAGAGACAGAGACAGAGACAGAGACAGAGGAGGAGAGAGAGAGGGAGAGAGAAAGAGAGAGAGAGAAAGAGAGGGCCAAGAGGAAGAGAGGTAGTGGGGGGATTCAAATTCTCAAAAACGAACTCGTTAGGGTTATTTTAAAATTAATTTAATTTAAAATAGTGTCTCTGGATTGTTTGGTATAGTTTTCTGCTATGGGTTAAATAGTGCAAGACCTTAACGGCGGATGTGGCGGATAATGTCTACACAGCGGCACTCCAGTCGTCAGTGTTCTCTCCATATCATTGGAACCAGGTCCTCTTCTGCCAAGGGGCCGTATAGTGACTGCAGGTGCATCAGTCCCCCCACGTTAAAATACATTATGCACAGGTGTCCTCTCGAAAAGGGTCCACAGAACCAAGTCATACTCGACAACGAGTGACCGCCGATGACGATAGGATGGTAGTTTTCTGGAAATTCCCTATAAAATTTACGGATTTTAGCAAAACTAATCGTAAAATCGGCGGGAATATATTTTTTCTTTCATTTCTTTTTTCATTATTATTAACAAACCTTTCGCGTGAAAGAAGTAGTCTGAAAGCACTCGAAATAAACCCCCCAATTTGTTCCTCTGCTTGACTTTTAGGAAGCTCATTTTTTTTTCTTTATATCTTGTATATAGTCAGTACTTCAAGGCATCAGGGATGGTGTCAGGTAAGGGCTCATTGTATCTGCTGTTCTTAAGATAAGAAAGAAGGATTGCATGGAAGAGGACCCCTTAATTTTGACCATGTGCATCTTCTGTCGAGGAAGCACATGGAAACACTCGAGATGGTACAAACCAAATTCACATCCGATAACCACCTCTAAATTAGATGAATTATAAAAAAATTGAGAAAAATGAAAAAAAAAAAAGAATCTCCAAAAGAAAAAAAGTAAGGATAAAATATAACACAAAAATGAGAAGAAAAATCAAACGAAAAACAACAACAAAAAACAACCACAAACAAACAAAATACAAAAAAAAAACAAAAAAAAAAATTGGGAAAAGCAACACACAAAAAAAAAATAGAGGAAAAAATGATAGGAAACAGAAAAAAAAAATCTTGGAAAATTAATTTAGAAAAAAAAATAGTAAAAAATGATGAAAAAATGTCAACAACCCGACTAAAAAACTGACAATCCTAACACCATAAAAGGCAGCAAGAGTGGAGTTGTGATAGAATCTTGGGATATTGAATCATGTTACACGAGTTCAAATCCCATTCAAAACCATTATATTCACTATCAACTGTCGGGAGAGTAACTCATCCTGGTGTAAAGATAACACTGATACTAAAATCTCGGGTTTTAATAAGACTAACTCATCTCACATAAAAATGGTCGTGTGCCTAACTTGGGTTTGTGTCCGAACAAGTAGATATATCCTAACACTATAAAGAAACTAAAAAAAAAAAAAAAGCAACACACACTCAAAAAATAAATAAAAAAAACCTTAACAAATAAACATCACAGCTTATCTTTAAAGAAATGCTGGAAATATCCTCCATTGGCAATGAGACATTATTTTCTACTGCACACCAACTTTTCGCACACCCTGTATAAGTTTCTTAATTTTTATTTCAACACATACACGTACGCGTTCTCTTTTTTCTCTCACTCAACACACAAACGCAAACATATATGTATATATGTATGTGTGTGTGTATGTTTGTGTGAAGAATGAAAATCCAAGTAAAAAAAGTAAAATAAGGCATAGAAGGATTATTCCCTTCACTAATTTAACAAGATAAAAATCTAAGCGACGCCTTTAAAACCTCTGAAAATTTCTTGAAAATCCTTTTAATTCAATCATTGAAATTCCTATTAAATAATTCTGCAGCAGAAAACTATTTCACTAAGAATTTTGTTAGAAAAGTATTCAGCATCTGCATTTAACTAGCTGAAAACTGACTCTTCAACAAAAGGAATTGCAAACTCTAATAATAAATGTTCTGCCAAGTTTTCAGACAAGTTAAATCAAACAGCTTTTTTCAAAGTTAGTTAAAAATCAATGAACACACTCGCTTTTTAGAATCTTTAGAATATTCTTCTAATCTTCATTTTTGAGCACATCTCGTTTCGTGTCTTTATGCCTTTTAATCCCCTGGGAAACGTAGGGCCGCAACAACAGTTCTCCAACAGACTCGTTCTTAAGATGCTGTTGATGCAGTTTCTGTAAGTTTCTCTTTTTACAAAATTGGATTGTTGGCCCTATTCCAATCTGAAGGATCAGAGCTAAATACTCGATATTACGCTTGGGCTATCGAGAGAGTCTTTATCGTGACACCATCACTGGATTCCTGTCTAACTAAGGGTACATTATCCCAGTGGATTAACCACACCCCCATATAATAATCTCGGTATTTTCCGCCCCTGTGCAAGAACAGAACCGGTAATTCTTCAATAGTCACCCATTTAATTACTGACCAGGCTCGACTTTGCTTAACTTCGGTGATCTGACAGGAACTTGTGTCTCCAACGCGACTTGGCTGTACTCACTGTTCCGTGTAACAACAAATAATTCATTGAACTATTTTAATGTTGTGCGTCTTATCCGTATGGTTTGTTTTTTTATGTGCACTTTGGTTGTCGAAGTCTCATTATTTGATGACTTTCGGTTGTTGGTGAGAAGTTTCTACAAGTAGGAACATTACATTGTGTGGGGTTGATGTTCTGGATTTCCGTGTTACATTAGCTGGAATTATAAGAAATCTTAACGCAAAGACAGTTACCAAAAATGCAATAAAAAAATGACCAAAACCTTTTACTTTTGATGTCTACCTTTCATATTCAACAGACAGTATAATTTCTGTTTTGGGCAGAAGTAGTGGATGAGTGATGTCAGCCGTGTTGAAATTTACGAAATTCCACGATTGAATATAACCATGTCAGTTTCCACTTAAACTTACGTTATCGTCGGCCCATGTCAAACTGATAACGTGACACAATAAAATCTACGCCAATTAGTGTTAAAATTAGTAACAAAAAAAATCAAATTGAAAATTTATATATAAGAATGTTGTTAAAATTATTAAGTTAAAACTGAATTGTGTAAAATTCCAACTATTGTAAAAAATTATCTGAACCATTATATAAGCTCAGTATACTCTAATTGATTATTATACAAGTGGCAGATGAGGTGTAACGATATTGGAATGATGTCCTGACGCAGAGAAGTGTTAATGATAGTTCATTATTGACAAGGTTAACTGCATTCAGTTGAGAGCTAGAGCTTTTTATTGAAAGGTTCAGCCGATATATTTGATACAGCATCCCATATTTTAATGCAGGAATAAAAAAGGGGGATATATTTAACGCTCTGACCAATAAAAGCCTTCCTATTAATTTATCTTTGGGTTCTCTGATCCACACTATCCTGGTAAAAAGAAAAAAATAGAAGATATATTCTGGCTTTCAATTACCATAGAAATCATTTTTGACAATTCAAGATGGCCGTAATAATGTAATGAAAATTCATTAATAAGGCTATTCAAGCAATGATCAACAGCGGCTATTTTAATTACAACGAGAAAACGTTAACACCTCTCCTGTTAATTCATAATTCACATACCAAAATGAATATTATAAACTACTTCATTTTGGTATGTGAATTATGAATTAACAGGAGAGGTGTTAACGTTTCTCGTTGTAATTAAAATAGCCGCTGTTGATCATTGCTTGAATAGCCTTATTAATGAATTTTCAAAATAACGACGATAATACATAGTGTAGAATTTTTGTAATTTTAGAGGGATTGACTGTATCAATTAAAGGATTAAAGTTTTCTGTTGATGTATTGCTTGGTGATTCTCAGCAGTGTTTTTCGGTCAACGCCGCCATATTGAGGATGTGTATTAAAACGAGTTGAATTCTCGGTGGGTTTTCATCTGGAAAATATTATGTAAGACGAGACTCCATCGGTCCAATCAGTTGAAGATCAAAAAGCATCGAAGTTAATCAAGATTAAAGACACCCTGGAGAGACGACATTTTCCACATAAAATTTAAAAAAAAAGCAATATAAAGAATACAAAATGGAGTTGGTAAAAAGTGAAATAATTTACGGACTTTGAAGAAGAAGAAGAAAAAAAGAAGAAAAAGAAGAAGAATGGCGATAATAATAATAATAATAATGATAATAATAATAATAATGATAAGAAGAAGAAGAAGAAGAAGAAGAAAAAAAAGAAGAAAGAGAAGAAAAAGAAGAAAATTACAAAAAAAATCAAGTGAAAGAAGGTATTTGAGGAGAAAGAAATGAAGAAACAGAATAATGAAAATAAATAGAAGTGGATTAATATATACATATATATGTTCTCCTGATGATCCAAATGGCGAAACTCGGTTAGAAAACAAAATTTAAATCCAATTAGTCGAGCACCAATTCAAGTTATGCACAAGGCCATTTTTTACATGCTGTGTATAACTAGGCTTTGCCCTTTACCTAGATGGGTTGCTCTCTCGAGTTAAAGAGACCCATCTTTCCGAGGCAGCTCTAGGTTAATGTAACAGTTTTCAACTGGGATTTGAACTTGCGTAATACGGTTCCAAAGTCCAAGCTTTTACCAATGCTCCACTCTCGCTGCCCATAGAGAGGGAGAGAGAGAGAGAGAGAGAGAGAGAGAGAAAGATATATAGAGAGAGATAGAGAGAGAGAGAGGAAAAGAGGGAGAGAGGAAGAGCGAGCGAGAGAGAGAGAGAGAGAGCAAGAAAGGGAGAGTGAGAGAGAGAAAGAGAGAAAGAGAGAGAGAGTGAGGGATAGATAGATAGATAAATAGAGAGAGAGAGAGAGCAAGAGAGGGAGAGGGAGAGAGAGAAAGAGAGAAAGAGAGAGTGAGAGATAGATAGATAGATAGATAGAGAGAGAGAGAGAAACAGGAAGACGAAGGAGATGCAAGTTCTATACATATGGTGATCAAAAGTAAAAGTCCGTAATCCAATGGTTAATTGAACTGACATTAAATTCAGTTAGCTTCAGAATCTGTCTCACCAATTTCATCGTCTGTAAGATAAAGGCGTTTTTTCCCGTAATACAATCCAATTAGGCCTGGCATGGTGCTTAACGAAGAAGAAAGTTACACATCAATCAATAAACACAGCAGTTGTACATATCTTTAAGCGGATTCGGTGCCTAGGGCGATAGCACCCTGGAGATTGTTTTTTTGACACAACCCTGCTTAGAGCCTTTTATAAAGCCTTGCCCAATTTAAGTGTATGTGCCAACAAGGGCAAATTAAACGATTATAAATAGTGCATTTGAAATAAAATGAAATTCTATAATAATAATAATGATAATAATAATAATAATAATTATTATTATTATTATTATTATTATCATTAGCTGGTGTGCAAAGTGGACGCAGCGGGGTGAAAAACCGGAGAGGTGTTGCACCATACAGTCTTTGACTGGAATGGTGCGGAACTTGCTGGAAATCAGAGGAGACTTGTCACTATGGCTCCAGTAGAAACCCCTGGATGTTGGGTGTGGAAGCGTCTGATGAATAGTGTAAGATTTCACAATAATAATAATGCAGGATGTGCGAGCAACGAGAGAAGACAGTCATACATCAATAGTTGGTGCTCCAAACTTGCGTAAAAGAAGCACAAAAACGGGCACGACTTGATTGGATGAATTGTACGCTGGAACTTAGGTAAGCAGTTGAAGCTCGAACACTCAAACCAGTGCACAAATCCAAGGCCATGCAGAAAATCTGAGGTTATACTAGTCAACAAAATTCATAAAATCCCTTGGGACTTTGAGAAACAGACTGACAAACCAATCCAAGCAAGGAAACCGGATCTGATTATCATCAACAAGGAGAAAAAATATGCCAAATAGTGGACTTCGCTGTACCGACTGACCACAGAATGAAAATCAAAGAGACAGAAAAGATTGACAATAACCAAGAGATGGCCAAGGAGCTAAGGATGATCTAGAGCATGAAGACTGCAGTGATAAAGGTTATCATAGGAGCCCTAAGAAAGACCCGGAGAAGGGACTACAGGGAATCGGCATCCATTCACCCCCCTTTTCTCAAATCTTCCTTAAAGAAGAGATGCATGCCAATTTTTGATCAACATAAGATTAGAAATCTAAAATAGGGTAAATATTATATTTACTTGTTGAGCACCAACCCAAATTTGGCATAAGGCCATTTTAACGTGCTCTTACCCGGGCTTTTTACTTTCTGTGTTACCCTTCACCTAAATGAGCTGCTCTCTCGAGTTAACGAGGCCCATCTGTCCGAGGCAGCTAAATATGAATATAGGGTAAATATTTCTTAATCATGAATGAGGAAAGATATTATTTTCTACATGTAGACAATTAAATTTATAGCTTAGGATACTCGCAATTACTTAAACGGATGCCAAAATTGACCTTTCTTCAGGTGTAAAAGAGTAAAGTTTTCTTCTATCTTCCAGTTATTCTTTCTTTTATTCTACCTTGATAAAATAATTCTGCTATTAAAATTCGGTATAAATATTGAAATATTTTCAGACTATATTCTGAATTTGTTTTTTTTTTTCTTATTTATGTACTGATATCCGCGAATCAGTCTATATTTCCTTTCTCTGCACATTTTCTTTTATCTAAAAAAAAAACGGTTAAAACATAAAACTTTTTTACCATCTACAAAAATGGTTCTGCGCTCCACACACAAACATACATACAAAGAGACAAACAAACACGCATCATACACACCCCCACACATACACACACACACACAACCACACACACACACACAAACGCGGGCATCATACACTCACACGTATCAAAAACACCACGTGGAGGGGCGTGCACGTTGCGTACTCCAGTATAGCGACTTAGACCATCTCTATTCCAAGGAATCTAATTATCTACACCTCTCCACCAACCCGAGCCCTTGAGAAACAGCACGACTTTAAGTAATTAAAAACTAAATATTAGAAGCGGAAAAATTATTCTATCCAATCTATGCCTGAAATGAAGAACTCAGCCACAGTCTAAGATTTATAGATGTATTTTACTATGTTTAACCCTTTAAACCCTAAAGAACCGATATATCGGCCCTGACGACTTAAAGCAAAAGAAGGCACGCACATACACAACGATATTTCAACCTCCACCTTTGGATCCTGACTTAGCAATATTACCTAGTAGTCATTCCGAGCCGTTCTATTCAAAAACCATATTAGAGTCTAAATATCAGTGTGTCCTTTTTTGCCTTTGGTTACTAAGGCCGATATATCGGCTCTTTAGGGTCGAAAGGGTTAAGCCAAATGGTTTATTATACCGTAGTGAATACTATTCCCGGTTAATTGGTATTTCAATTAAAAGTGAAGAAAAATTGGCGTTCTATCAATGAAAGCTAGTTTTTTTTTCCAAATACATCAACCATTACAGCTAGTGGTGCGTTGGACACCAAATTGGTTTTTTGCTGTAGCATAATTGTTTAACGAGAAAGAGTCGCTAGCCCTTTGTTCAACCCTCAACCTTGAGGACATTTTGAGGGCTTTTAAAATTAGTGCTTCCCTTCACATAGATGAGTTACTCTCCCGAGTTAACAAGCCCAATCTGCCCGAGGCGGTTAAACGTAGATTCGATGGTTTTGACTACCCATCCCCACCGTTTTTCCTAATCTAATTCTCTAAAGTGTTACTGTGTGACGTTATAACCTGGGCACCTAAGGAATTAACCATTCGGCTTAACATCACTATATCTTGAGCGGTTTTATTGTTCTCAATGTTAGTACCTATGAACTTATGCAAATCGCTCGATTAAACCAAAGTTAGATGATAGCATTCAATTCAATTACCATGAGCACAATTCACGGGTGCCATCATTTTGTGGACTAAATCTATTTCAAGATAAAAAATAGATGTTGGGTTTATTATTCGATGCCAAAGGCAAAACAGCAGCAGAACCAACCTTGCTTCGTTTTATGGCGTCATTGGGGAACTTATAAAGTTTCGTGAGGCCATTATATTATGTTTACTTGGCCGAGCACTAACCCAAGTTAGACACAAGGCCAATTTAACCTGCTCATTATATCCCTGGGCTTTAGTGGTCAGTTTTGCCTTTCACCTAGATACCTCTCCCGAGTTAACGAGTCCCTTCTGCCCAAGGCAGCAAAAGATGAATGTAATGATTTTCACTGGGATACATACTCGTGTACTACGATTCCAGATTCCAAGCTTTTACCAATGCTTCACCCTCGCTGCCCACTTTTGACTGGGATTTGAACTCGTGTAATAAGATTCCAGATCCTTAGCTTTTACCAATGCTCCACCCTCACTGCCCACTTTTGACTGGGATTTGAACTCGTGTAATACGATTCCAGAGTCCAGGCTTTTTACCAATGCTCTACCCTTGCTGTCCAGCAAGCCGTGATACCATTATATAAATATATATTTAACACAGCATAACACATTAAATTATAACAAATCTGAATATCTTAAAACAATTTTAGGGCTTTTTGTGATGGATCACTAGAGATTCTAGCTTATGATCCATTTCATATACCACAGAACCAAAACAGAGTTACTGACGTTCAAAGAGGCCCCTCAGGCATCAGCATTAAGTTTTATATATTATGTATTAAAACCGATTGCATTTATTGTGCTTTGTTTGGATGGAAATTTTTAATGAAACTCACTTAAACCTAAATCTCTCAATACCAGAAAGCTTGATAACGTATGAGGAGGCGCCACAGGCATCAAGCATTGATCCAACCGCTCATGACTTTTTGCTAAAAGTGTTTTGTGCTTTATTGTAATTGAACACTAGAGATTATTAATATAATTCAACCCAAAGCTGTTCCCCATGACGTTATAAAACGAAGCAAATTTGGTGCTGCGTGCTGATTTGCCTTTGGCATCGAATATTAAACTCAACATTTATTTTTATCTTGAAATAGATTTGGTCCACAGAATGATGGCACCCGTGAATTGTGCTAATGGTAATTCAATTAAACGCTATCTTCTTACTCAAACGCCGTGAAAATAAACTCAGTACTGTGCTATTTTGATATCCTAAAAGAAACCCCGTAATCAAAACTGTGGTTGTGTGTTTTAAAAGACAACTGGTTGCCTGAGACTCAGTGGTTATTCGAACTAAATGTTCAAAATGAGAGCAAAATGGGTGTTATTTTGTTAATCTTTTTTTCTGCTTGTTTAATACCGAATAAAATAACTCCAAAAACGTTTTCCACATATTACGTTTGAAAAGTACAAATACATGCATACATACAT
>JAUZSX010289732.1:0-14348 GCA_034780655.1 Idiosepius hallami
ATATATATTTATATGCTGCTGGTTTGCATAATAAACATCAAGTTTTTTTTTTAATTTTTAAATGAGTTACAATGGAGTCACAATTCCATCAAAAGAAAGATAAAGACAATGCATGTAAAGCAAATCTCAAAAAAAAAGAAGCAAAACAAAAAGTTTTAGGCTTATCTAATTAACCATTTATAAGAACAAACATTCATAAATCATTTTTCTTTTTTTTGTGAGGCAGTGTTTTATCAATGCTGTTGTATTTTGTCTGTAAATGAAATTTTGTTAATTTTTCTCAACTTTGAACTGATTTTTTTTAGACTTATGTTACTAAAAAGCTGGGCAAACATCTTGCTGTGGATCATTTATGTCTTGGTGTGCCAGCTGGAGAGGTAGGCAATTCACTTTTTCTTCAAAGATAATCACTTTGAAAATGTTTGTTTTCTATTTCCCAATTGTTGCATCGACAAGTGCATAATTAAGTTTAGAAGAAAAAATTGAATTAAAAATTTTAACAAATAAAAATTATTTCAAATAAAATATGTTTGAATACAACTATGAGTGTACCAATTTGTAAGAAAGTCTCCATAAAGGTTCCAGAGGCTCTTGCTAAAATTGTTAGTAGTCTTTATTCATGTGGATTGAATAAGGTTTTAGTTTGCAATTTTGAATAATAATAATTGAAGAGAAAAGGCTCATCAGCCAAAATGTCATTGCTGTTGTGAATATAAAGATAATAATAAAAGTCCAAATCATTTAAATATTGATAATCATCAAAACTTCTTTCATAACCACTCCTAGCTTTAAAAAAAATAGAAGTACCATGCTGCACTTCATGCTAGCAGCCATACACTGTTAAACATATACGAACAAAACTATTATAAAAAAGATTTTTTTGACAAAATAATCCAAAATAATGAATCTCTAACTAAATTTCTTATATCTCAAAACTTTATTCAGTATTTAATCCACTAAGAAGGCGGTGAGCAGGACCATTGGTAAAAGCTCGGACTATGGAATTGTAGTGCACAAGTTCAAATCCCTACGAAAACCGTTGCATCAATCTTTACCCTTCTTTGGCAGATGTGGCTCATTAACTTGAGAGAGTAGCCTATCTAGGTGAAGGATGACACTGATTTCAAAAGCCCACAAAAGGTCCTCCAGTTTCGGGTTGAGGATAGGGCTAGCGACTCTTTCTCATAAAACAAGTATGCTACAGAAACAGCAAAATACAAATTTGCTGCCCAACCCACCACTTGGTGTAATGGTTTATGAATGGAATCCTCTAAGAAGTAAAACAAAATCAAATAAAAAAAAAAACTCATAAATTCACAAAAGTAATAAAAATAAAGTTCTTATCCAGATATTAATTGTTGTTGCAAATCTTATGATGTGAAAAATGAACAAATTGAATAAAATATTCAAATATTAATAAAAAAAAAAAATATTTGAAAATTTGTCAAATATTTAAATAAAGTTTTCTCATTTGTTTTTTTCACATTTTTAAATTCTTTTTTTTTTTCTCTTCTCCTTCTCATTCAGTGTTTTGGTTTACTTGGTGTGAATGGAGCTGGTAAAACAACAACTTTTAAAATGTTGACAGGGGACATAACGCCAACAAGTGGAGATGCAGAACTTAATCATTACAGGTCAATAATTAATACTCTATTCTATTTTGTTAAATATTGTTTTCAACCCACTCAGCCATCCACCCATCCACCCGGTACCCCATCCACCCATCCATTTACCCGGCACCCAAGCCACCCACACAGCCACCTGTCACCCCACCCAGCCATTCACCCGATACCCCATCCACCCAGCAAGGCCAAGACCATACTAGATTCTCTGCTAGGCAGCATATTCTAAAAGTATCCTTCTCTCACTTTTCATAGCTATTATTAATTACTGAAGGTAAGGAAGTCTTCTCTATCCATTGGATCCATTGTGTTAGTTCATGTCATCATCCCTGAATTTTAATCACTTCTTTCTTTTATGATCTTTGTATAATTCGAGAAAATACATTTTGAAATTCTTATCAAGGATGTATTTTTGCTTATTTTTTAGTTTCCTAAGATTTTTGTTTATTCAAAATCCCTAAAAAAAACGATTAAAGAAACTCATCAAAAATTTATTGATTCCTAGATCAATCCTCAATCGATTATTAGATAGGATTATAAGGTTTGTGAGATTCCAATAAAATACAATTTTAATAATATTTATTATCCAGGTTGTTGTTACATTCATTATAGAGTTATTACTTTGATTTCATTGTTTTTATTACAGTCTCTCAAAAGATATGAACAAAGTACGACAAAACATTGGTTATTGTCCACAGTTTGACTCCCTTTATGATGAACTTTCAGCTCGAGAGCACCTTCAATTATACGCTAGGTTGCAAGGTGTCCCACATAAAAATGAAACTAAGGTTAGTTTTTTAATGGCTCAAGATTTTTTTTTATTTTATGTTTTTCAAGCTTTGTATTCATCCTTTGTTCATGATATTAGGTTGTCCCAAAAGTTTGAGGAAGCATGCCAAGAATTATTTGGTTCAAAGCTAGCTGAATGGTACTTTTACCAGATCCGAGAGCTTGAAAAATTTTGGAACAACCTAACATTAATTTCAATAATAAATGAAATAGTTTAATTTAAGGCTTTATTGCCTTGCTCTCTGCAAGATTTCATCATTAAGGTTGTAAATACCATCTTCTGATCTCCATATCTTGGTGCAAGTTGGATAAGTTACAAAAGTGAATTTCTCAGTAAAGGTCCCATCTGTTTAGCAGAGGGTATGAGGTCTCCATGCCAGTTTTGTGAGTGGGGGGAAAAATGGATTTAAATTCTATTGATTGGTTAACTATTTATTTCACTGTGGTAACCTTCCTCCCACTAATATTGACAAAGTTGCTCATGGCTCATATGAACCCTGATGACCTCTTCCTGCTTGATTAAGTTGACTCTTTGGGCCATAATCTAAAACCCCAAAAGCCTTTGGCACTGAATTGTGTGACACTATGACCACATTGTTTGCTGAATTGTGTGTCGTGGTATTTTCTTAGGCTTGATTTCTGCATCTTCTGAGCACAATCTCACCATGGCTGTGCCACCACTTTTCTTAAATGAATTCTTGACTAAAATATCCATATTTTAGGGTTAAGGTAATCAAATACCGAGGAATTTAAATGGGTTCTGCTAGTTACTATTATTATTATTATTACTTTGATTCTTTAAAAGATTTTTAAAAAATTTTCTTGCTTGCTTTTTGTCTTTTGTTTTACTCTCTGTTTTGCAGATTGTCAACTGGGCTTTAAAAAAGTTGGCCTTGACAGAATATGCAGACAAGCCTTCTGGCACTTACAGTGGCGGAAACAAACGGAAACTTTCTACAGCAATTACATTGATTGGCAATCCATCCGTTTTATTTATGGTAAGCATTTCATCACAAATAATTCCGAATTTAATCTCAAATAATCCCAGATTTAATCAAAAATAATCCCAGATTAGGCCATGACAGAAAATGGTCTTCTTTCAGGTTACAATCTTGTTTCCATTTTTCAGATTTTTGTTCTTCTTTCTTTTGATCTAAAAACTCTAATATTGTCATCAAGAGCTTTGACTGAACTTCAAATTTAACCTCTTATTTGATGGTTTATTTTTATTTATATATGGGTCCGGAAGAAAACAGAAATGTCTATTTACACTGGCTGAAACCGGGAAGGAAGAAAAAAGAAGGGAACAGCGACGCAAGCGGTTATCTGTTTTTATCGAGTTGAATTATTAAAGTTGTGGTGCATGGAATCAAATGGATTAGCAGAAATGAGACATTATCTGGAGAGGGAGGTGAAAATTTTGTCCTGGGGTGGACGAAGGATTCGAAAGTGAGAAAAGAGCCATTGAGATGAGGCCACTGAAAAAATAGTGTATATTACGGAATGTGATGTTTTTGTGAGCCAAAAACTTTTGTGTTTTGTTTCTTTAAAAAGTTATGTGACTGTTTCATTTAACTACTGAACTGAATATCATTGAAGAGTTTGATTGTATGTAACTGTTTCATTTAACTGTTTGATTGTATGTAACTGTTTCATCTAACTGTTGAATATACATCGTCTGTTTATAACATGGGGACTTTGTTGTTTATATTGCGTTTTCATCATAGAGTTTATTGTAGTTACTGTCGTTCAGTTATTGCATCTGAGAATTTAAGTAAAATTTCTATTACAGGTATACTATTTGTCTGTGGCTATTACAGCCCAAAAGGAAACATAATGAAACCTTTTTTTATCAACAAAGGGTTACTTTATAATTACCCCCCAACATCCTTTGGACGTCCATCCTTACCCACCTGTTGCCCCTCCATCACGTAACATTTGTGGGGAGAGGATTGGTGTCAATAAATAATTTTTTTTATTTAATTATTAGCATTTCTTTATTAACAAGCTTTCTTCTTTCTGCAAAAGATGAGTGATCAACATAAATGTATAGATTCCATTTCTTTTTAGAAGAAATGGTGACCCAGTGGAATTCCTAAAGTTGTTTTGATTCTTATTTCCAGGATGAACCAACAACAGGAATGGATCCTCATTCAAGACGCTTCCTGTGGAATCTTATCATTGATTTGGTCAAGGATGGTCATTCAGTTGTCCTTACTTCACACAGGTGAAAATAAAGATTATTATTTATGAGAAGACTTTTCCAATCTGTACAACCAATAAAATAATAACTCTTTAACGTTTTATTGTGGAAAAATATGCTGTTTTAAATTTCATAGAAATTAGTTAGTTGCAAAAGTTGGTCAAAATTGGCTCTGTTATAGAAATGAGTCAGTGATGACTAAATTTTCATTCTAATGGAACCTTTGATACTTTTTATTCTTTTCTTATTACTTTTTTTGGGAAAAAAACTAATTGCTTTAAAGTTTAATTCTTTAAATTGCTCTCTGTCTTTTTTATTTTATATTTTAAAAAAATGAATGTTGTGTAAATTCAAAAAAAACAAAAAAATATATTTATTTTGTAAATTTCTGTTAGTTTTACTAGTTTTTGTATTCATAAGGATTCTTTCTTATAATCCTTCTAAATGTTTTTTTGATTTTAGTATGGAAGAATGTGAAGCGTTGTGTACTCGTCTTGCAATCATGGTCAATGGCCGATTCAAATGTTTAGGAAGTACACAACATTTGAAAAATAAATACGGAGATGGTTATACAATTACGATTCGTGTTCGTGGGCCAAATTATGAGAGAGATTGTAATAATGTAAAACATTTTGTGGAACAAAACTTTCCTTATGCAAAAATTAAGGTAAGTGGACGTAATTTTCAGTTTTTGTTTTGTTCACTCTTTGTTAAAGATTGCCTTAAAAATGTAAATATTGTTTTTAATCATTATAAATCAAATGATTAATGATTAAAGGTTAATTTAATGTTAAACAAACCAAAATAAAAAAATGAGTTAAAAGTAACTAAAACTTGTTTTTCTTTTATAACTTCTTTTCATGTTGAGTGTAAATCAAATTCCATTTTTGCTTTCAAATTTTTGTTCCAAATTCAATTCTTTGAAATAACTCCAATGTTTGGTTGTTTTGATTTTTTTTGTTTAATTTTAAGGATCAGCACTACAATATGCTTCAATATGAAATCATGTCCAAAGATGTGGCTCTTAGTTACATTTTCTCTAAACTTGAAGATGCCCAAAGAGCTTTGCATATTGAAGATTATTCAGTCAGCCAGAACACTCTTGATAATGTAAGTAATTTGCAATGAATTGGATTCAGTTTCAGTGTTTCATTGTTTTTAAACATTCTAATGCATTAAAAGTCATATCCTTGTTGCTTCATTATGTCCATTCTCAGGCCTAATATTTTAACACTCTTTCAATATAGGAATTGGCATTAAATGAGTGACAAGAGCCAATATGCCACTAAACCCTATAAACTGATGACACTTTCCCTTGTGGATCAAATAGTACAAATATTCTTCTTCTAAGATTAATTTTAATTTCCACAATGACTCAAGTTGTCTGCAGAAATGAATTTTCTATAAACGACCAAAACATAAAATCCGTCAATTGATTTTTATAAAATATCAAAGCAATTCAGGAATAAATTGTATTTTTTGTAAATTCAAGTCTTTCACTGTTAAGTACAATTCTCTTCTTATTGGAATTTGCAAACTGCAATTAAGATTTTATGAGAGAAAATAAATTCTTATGCTTTATTTAAAAATTTTTTTTGTATTTTGCATAAAGTAACTTAATATTATATTCTTTATTTATGAATTACATAAGTCTAAATTAGACTTTAAAAAGATGCTGTATTCTCTTTAAAGTTTTTCTTTAAAAATAGAATTTGTATAAAAAGATTTGATTTGAGATGTTAAAAAACTTGCAATTTCAATGAATAAGAATATGTATTAAAGATAAAATATTTGTATGAAAAGACTTCATAAGGGAGGTTGTTAAAAGAGAACACTTGCAATTCCAATGAATTAGGATATTAAATAGTTTAAATACACTGGAAACACATATAGTATTTGGAATGTTCTAGCTCTTGAAAAATTGGTTTTAAACCAAAAAAATTCAAAATTTTCTCATCGATTTTGGAACAAAATTCAGATTCCAATCCAGTCCCAGGAAATGAAAACGCATAAAATATACAATGAGAGATGATAAGTTAAATAGATTCAGATTTTGAACCAATCAGTTTTCAAACTCTATTTGTGAATAGATTAGTTTCAAGAATCAAAAATGCCCCACTGTACCCATTGAGACACTTGCTCACTTGTCAACCAATAAAAAACAGTTTTAATATTTATACTGTTAGCTGATATGGAAGAAATAGAAATACTTTTAGCTGATATGGAGGATGTTCTGGAGGGAGGGGTGTTCAACTTAACACAAAAAAAAAATCTTGTCAAAACTCGCCAACAAAGCACTTGGGTCCAAACTCCAACTCTACAACTCGCACAAACACTCATCTAAGATGCGGAAAACTCGTCTCCCCGTTCCCCAAAATCGAGCTTGTTATATACAGTCTCCTTTATCCCTCATTTGCATGTGTGTAACGAGACTTTACACGACTTTGCGAGAATGTACGTAATATAAGCGTGGGTATCATCTTTAATCTTTCTTTTTTTCTTTGGCCGACCCCATCCAATGCACACGCAAGGTAAGATTCCAACATTTTGCGTTTTCCATTTCTCAAGTTCAGACCACAGAGGATATAGAAATACTTTTAGCTGATATGGAGGAAATAAAAATATTGATGATTATTCAAAATATTTGATTTTTCATAACTATTTGTTTTATTCATTTGAATTGCAAGTGTACTTTTAATAAAAGTTATTTTGAAGACAATTTTACTATTTGTGGTGAATCCATTTAATGAAAATCCTGACCAAATAAAACAAGGAAAAAGAAAGAAAGAATAAATTTGTCAAAATGTGTTTCGTTTCAGGTTTTCATCAATTTTGTCAAACAACAAACGGAAATAATTCAAGAACTTGAAGAAAACCGGCAATTGTCAAATCCTGTCAACAAATCTGGGAATGGCACGGAATCATCAGCAAGAAATGAACATTTATTGGAAGTGGAAGCAGATGATATAAGTTCCAGCTTTGGTAGAGAAGGGGTAGGTACCAAAATAAAGTTATTGTTCTGTTGGGGTAGGTACCAAAATAAATATATTGTTCTGTTGGGGTAGGTACCAAAATAAATATATTTTTCCATTGGGGTAGGTACCAAAATAAAGATATTGTTCTGTTGGGGTAGGTACCAAAATAAAGATATCGTTCTATTGGAGTAGGTACCTAAAATAAATAAACACATTGTTCTTTTAGGGTAAGCTCAAGGATGGTCATTCAGTTATCCTTACTTCACACAGGTGAAAATAAAGATTATTAAGCTTAAGCTGATAATGTTTTAAACAATTGAAAAAAAAATTTAAATGAAAATTAATAACATTAAATGTTTATTTACTGGATGTTTTATTAAAATCAGAACAAACAATTAAAAATTCAAAAAGTAATTAAAAACCAACCTCTTTTTTAATCTCCTCTTAAAAATGAAACTTTCTTCAATTTTATTCAGAATAAAAAATATTCTCAAAATTAAAGTCTTCTCACTTACCAAGGCAATCATTTTTTTGGTTTCAAACATTTTGATTTTAATAAAAAACATTTTTTGTTTTAATCAAAACTTTATGATTTTGATTCTAATAAAAAACATTTTGATTTTTGTTTGTATTTTTCAGGCTCGCCTTTCCATCTTGAATTTGGAAATGTCTTCTTGTTGATGATTTCTATTTCACAGAGAGAAGGAGGAGGAGGGGGGAGATGTTTCTTTCATAAAATATTTTCTTTTGTTGTTGCTTTGGCTAAATCTTTTAATTGGTTTGAGTTGATTTGCAATTGGTTGCCATGCCAACATGATGATCAAAAATGATCATCAAAATCTTTTTTTTCTTTTTTTTTTCTACCAAATTTCTTTCATTGATCAACACTTGAAACTGTGATTGCGTCCAAAGACATTTTTTCAGTCCAATTCTCAATTCATTTCTTGTAAAAGAAATTTGTTTCAGTTTTAGGGTTTTTTGTAATAAAATAAAAAACAAAAAAAAATCAGAAAAAAAAATCCTTTTTAAGGTCACTTTGTTATTATTTTGTCGTGTTCTTTTTTTTTAATTTGACTTAAACAAAGATTTGTTTGAATGATAAATTTGAATTTTAGTTTTTATTTTTGAGATGAGGCTTTGAAATTTAGGAATTAACTTATTATTCGGATTTTTGCCCTCATCTTAGTACGTTTTGGATGTTTCTACATTAAGTTTCAGCCTAGTCTCCCTCAGGCCGTCTTCACATGTTTTTAATCAGATATCTTAGGTTACAGTTAAAAACACCTGAAGACAGCCTGAAGGACGACACAAGGCCGTGTTTATAGGGCTTTTGCAGTTTTGGAATGTAGTGGTAATAGCAGTGGTCTTTGTTGTGGCCGTTGCTGATGATAGCAGTGTCGGGTGTAGCATGCTGTCAGAAGAAGACTGGGCAAGGAAGTGTGATGTCAGGCCCTTCTTCCATGTTGCCATATTGGCCAATGTGGAGGATAGTAGCAGAAGTGCCATATTTGAGGAAGACTGTCCTTTCAAACAACTTAGGCTGAGTACTTTGAGCGTCACGTGGCTAAAGTTGTTGACTGTAAGGTGCACAGATCAGATGCGCGAGGGGCGATATTGGGCATTGCATCTAGAGAGGTTAAGGTGTTAACACCCTGCAGGTAAGAGATCGCATTTCCCATAAACACAAAATCCTACCCGATCTCATTTGATTATTCACTTGCAAGACAAGATTCAAAATTAAAAAGAGATAAACTAACATTAACACCAATTTCTTCAGTTCACAAGACACGAAGAATCCAAACAACACAAAAAATATATGTATGTATACATAATAAATAAATAATAAATATAATTTTTGGAAAAAACAAGAAAACATGGGAATGGATTATGCTGAAATTATAAAGTTTTTGTTATTACAAACTTTCATCAGAGAAATATTGGCATTCGTTTGCCTCTTTTTTTTGTTTTTCCCTTCCAACCTAATTGTAGATCACAGAATGAAAATTGTAGAGTGATAAAGACCTTTGGGCCCAATGCCTATTGTATGATGTTCAGGGGAGTATTGGAATTTGTTTGCCCATTTTTCCCCCCAAGTATAGATCACAATATAGTTATACATATGGGCAGCAAAGTTGGAGCATTGATAAAACCTCAGGCTCTGGAATCGTAAGTTTGCTAGCTGGAGTGCCTGGACTGGAGGGACTGACAGTGGCTGGCTTGTTGCGTTCTGCTCAGGGCAACTATTTTACAAACAACAATAAAAATAATTTTGTATATTTTTTTGTGTTGTGGTGTTTTTGTTTATACCATAAGATAAAACCCTGAATCTTAAAATATTGCAGCATTAAGAATTTATATACAATGTTTAATAAATTTAAAAAAAAAATCTTAATCCTTAATTAAGTTATAAATTTATTATATTTTTTTTACTAGGATAATATCTTGTCCTTTTCTTTTCCAGTTTTAACAACTTATTTTACTTTTCTGAGTTTATTGTTAACCCTATTATTTTTCATAAATCCCAGTCAAAATTATTGCATTCATCTTTAAAATGGCCTTGTACCAAACTTGGTTGCTGCTTAACAAGTAACCATATTACTTTTCATGATCGCATTTTTCTATTTAATTAGAAATGACTGTATGACGTGAATCAAAAGAAACATTTGCTTCTTCATTAAAGTAATTTCAATTCAAATTAAAGTTTTGTGAAATAAAGAAATATTTTTTAAATGCAGAAAAAGGAAAGAAAGACGCGCTTCTTGAGTTCAATCGTAATGAAAAGAATTTTTAACCGAAAAAGAAAGAAAAGAATTGTTAATCTTGTTGTTGTTCTTGTTGTTAAAACCAAATCATGTAATTTAATTTCTTTCTTGCAATGACAGTAAGTAGATGTTTTATTTTTGAATTTTACTTTATTTACAAATTTGTATTAGAATTTTTAGGATTTTATTTGCTTTTGGGGGGATTTTATTTGTAGGCTTGTTCGAAGATTATTTCTAAAGCTTTTTATTTGGAACTAAGCCGAAGCAAATCACTAAAAATAACAACAACAAACACTGACCAGTCTTACTAGTCAATATCATCATTAATGTGCGAGCGTGATGTGGGGTGGTGGGGTGAGGTGAAACGGTGAACGAGCACTCCTTGCAACAGGATTTCGGACGGACTGTGGTGGCGGTCGGGCTGTATCCCCGGGAACGGATCTGGTGGGTGCTCACTGCTCCTCAGCTGGCTGGTCATCATCATCTCCATGCCATGATGACCCCTGAGGCTAGACGTGTCGGACTTGGGGATCGGATTGACTGTACTGACCAGCAGGGTTCTTAAAACAACAGAGCAGTTTAGTAATATCATTTTTAATTAGAATACTTACTTTACTTCTATATAAATAAAAATAAAATCATTAAATATTTTAACTTGTGATTTTTTTTCTTAACTACGTTGTAAAATGGGATTTTTTTCTTATAAAAAAAAAAGCTAGGTTTACTTTTTAATGAAAAGTTTAAACTTAACTTACTGTTTCTGTTTTACTGTTTGCACAACAGGTTCTAGATGCTTTTTTTCTCATCAGCCCGAACAGAAACACTAAACACTACTTACACACAAAAGATGATTTCTTTTTTAATTCAGCTTTATTAGAATTTATTTACTCGATTTTATCTCAATCGATCTTAAACTAATTAAAACCTAGTTATTAATTATTTAAGGTAAAATGTTGAACTTTTTGGTATGAATGTCGTCCGTCATCAAAAGAAAAAACTACGAAGCTTAAGCTAAGATTCGTTAATTTTATTTTAGGTAAAAAAAAAAGAAATTAATCAGATGGCTTTTTCGTTACATACAAAATTAGAAATAGTTTTTTGAAATTATTATAAAAAAATTAAACTTGTGATTAAAAAAGAAGGGGCAAAAATGATTTGTTGAACTAATTTGATTCAATCTGAATTGAAATCTCGAGTTTTTAAAACTTTAAAAACTAGATTTTTTAGAATAACATGAGAAACGGAAGTTTCGTTTCATTTGGTTGATTTCGTCATCGGTTTTTGAAAAACCGGATTTAATTTTGTCGTCGAACTTTTATTTACAACTTGAAAATCTTTTTCTTTTTTTTTCTATTTGTCTTTCCTATTCGTCCAGTTTTTTTTCCCTCGAAAATTTCCTTCGCTTTCTTCAATTCTTGATCATTTCTTTATTTCTTTAAGAAAAGAATTCTTTTTGCATCAAAACCTAAAAAAGAAAAAAAAAGCAAGTCTGATTTAAATAATCCAAGACCATGGCCGAATCGGATTGGAACGAAGTGACTTATATTGGAAAAAGAGCAAAAGCTGGACAACTTCGATCGAAACAAGTAAGAAATTCATTCAATCAATCTTTCAGTTTAGTTAATTTCCTTTACTTTTTTCTCTTGAGCGGATCAGAAATAAATATCGGATTATCTTCTAGTTTAGCGTTGTAATGTATATTGAAATGGGACAAACTGAGTCTATTTTAAAATCTACCTTAAAAAAAATCAGGTAATCATCTAATCGCTAAGAAATTTTCAGCGATTATTAAATGAAGAATGAATTTTATTAGGGTATAATTTTTTTCTACAATCGATGTATAAATAATAATTTTGTCGGTCACTAATTGAGATGTTTTACGACACTTAAATTATTTTACTATGTTACAACGCTAAAAAACAACATTACCGAAATATCGACTTATTAAGACTAAAAATTGTTTAATTTTCTTGGTTTTGCTGCTTTTATTTTATTTTATTTAAAATTTAGTGATGAAATTCATCCACGAAAAAAAAAATTATCAATTAAAGTAAATAAAAAAAAACCAAATCGATTTCTTTCTAAATAAAAATATTTTCAAGACCACGAAACGACGACACACGTGTTTTAATTTGTTTTTCTTCAATTTTAATTAATTATTATTTTCGTTGTTGTTGGATTTTATTGAACAAAAAACATATTTAAAAAATCTGAGAATCTCCCTCTCGTGGAAATACTTTTAAAAAAAATCAAAATTCTGAATTAAATTAAATTTTTTTTCGAGAAAGATAAGATTGAAGCATAAGTAATGTTTTTGATGAAATAAATAATTAATGAGTGAAAAAAAGAGACTTTCGTAACAATTTGACTTTATTTCTTCTTTATTCTTTGATAATGAATGTTTTTTTAAGTTGTCATTTTTAGTAAAAAAAAAAAAAATTAAACGAAAAATCGAAACACTTTTTACCTCCCAAAACAAAACAATAAATTCGAGAAAAATATTATTTATATATATATTTTTTTTCAAATAGAAAGAAATTTAAACAATAATCAATTAATTCCTTTTTCCAATTAAAAACAATTCAGGAGTTCAAGCCATGAGGACCTAAATCTGGTTTAAAAAATAAACGATATTTTCATCGATTCTCCTTAAAATCATTATCCTATTTTCACCTCGTGGTTTAAAAATTAATTGACTTCTATTTTAGCATTTTAATCCAGAACAAAAAAAAAGCAAAAAAGACAGAAAATGAAATTTAAATTTAAACCCTTGATAAAATGTTTTTAAGAGTTATATTGTCCTCAAAACAATATTTTCATTGGTAAATATTGCGTATCCCTTTGGCACTTTTGGTGTTTTTAAAAATCGAATATTTCGTTTCGCTTTGTAAAGGGAATTAATCTTTGAGCGAAAAAAATATCATTGACAAACTATAAAAATTGTTTGCGCAAAAACGAAAAAAATATACCTTTAGAAGAAAAAAATGAAATTTTATAAAGAAGCTTCGAGCGAAAAGGTTTTATTAAAAAACAAAAGGAATATTTGGTTTAGGGTTAACCCTTACCCAAACCCTTAATGTTCCTCTTTTGTGGCGGGGGGGCATCATGCGCGAATAAAGTAAGATTAAAACTTTATCTAATTTTAGATTTAAAATTTTATTTTAATTTTCGAAGTCCCAATAATTACAAATTATTTCTAAAAATTAAAAAAAAAATTTTTTCTGTAATCAAAAAAAAAAGTAATCGGAAAAAATCGCAAATTGAAACCCCAATATCTACATGATTTGTCAGTTTACACCTTAAAACCCTTTTTTGCTGATGGATTAACCCCTTTTACAAAACGAAACGAAATATTCCATTTTTAAAAACACCTGCCAAAGGGATACGCAATATTTACCCAATTTTTTTTTTATCTTTATTTTTTTCAGTGAAATATTTAACAAAAAAAAACTGTTTTTAGATAAAAAGTTGTTTGAGACCGAATTATATTAATTCCCCTTGATAAAATAAATATCAGGAATTTGTTTTGGGACCATTTTAGCTGATTTGCGGTGATAGCGGCAAATTTTGTCCATTAGAAAAATTGCACCGGGTCGAAAAATGATAAAACAAATTTAACAAAACCAACCTAACGAAATTACCTTAAAATTAAAGAAATGACCGACTTTAAAATCAAATAAAAATTGAAATAATTAAATTAAAACCAATCTATCGAATTTAAAATAGAAAAATAAACAATTGTTAGAATTTTAAAACAATATTGTGAATAGGAATAATACTTTTACTGTCGTTGTTGAAATGTTGTGTTGTTGCTTAATTATTTTTAAATTCGTTTTCTTTTCTCGACCGGCGCAATTTTTCGAAAGGACAACATTTTACGCTATCACTGGCAAATCAGCTAAAATGGACCCAAAACTAAACTAATACCAATTAATTTAATTACGAAGATGAGTGCTTGTTGTTGATATTTATGTTTATTTGGGTGATCGTACGTAAG